>MUZC01000573.1:202309-213541 GCA_002072015.1 Radix auricularia | reverse complement strand
TTTTTTTTGTGTTGGTGGGAGGCTCTTTGACGTCATATGTTTATTTTTAGCGTGTCTAGGTTTTTTATTTTGGATCTAGGTTTTTTTTCCTGACGTTTTGACTAGGTTTCCCCAACATTGTTACTGACTGTAGACAGTTTATGGTTAGATTGTGTTAATGTATTACTATTAAATAATATAATTATTCATTCTGAGCCCGAATCATCATAAAATGTTTGTTACATATAAAGGACCAAATCATTAACACTATGTAAATATATAACAATCTATGTAACCATGTATGATTGATTCATTATTAATAAATTTCAAAGCATTCAAAATATTTGTATCAATCACAGACAAATTTAAATTACAGGTTCGTTACAGGAGTTTCCAAAAAACTTTTTTTTAAACTTCATAATGTTAAAATTTAAAAGTATCATTTATATTTTCGCTTTGTAGCCAAGTTGTTAAATCAAAACGTAAAGATTAAATAAAAATTGAAAGTGTTCTATTAAAAATAGTCTTTAAAAATGCATAAATATTTATTATTTTTTTTAATTTGGAAGGCCATAGTCATTAAAATGAATGCGAAAGCATTTAATTCAAGTAGCCACTTTTCAGGGTTTTTCTCAAGTTTTTAATGCATGTGGGAATTTTTAGCCCAATTTGGGAATTTTTTTACTCCTGCCAGGGAAAATCTGGCACTTAGACTTCGCAACACTGTATCAAGTCTGAATCGCGATCAGTTGTATAGTTTATATTTATAAATTTATTTAATTTTTTATATTTTCAAGGGTTCGTGCAAACATTTGTACACTTTTATTATAAATATAAAAAGTTTGGGGGCCCCTAAACCGTCGGGGGCCCCTGGCTTTAGGCCGCTCAGCCCCCCCCCCCCTTAATACGCCATAGGTTCCTCTATATTTTATGGTTGTTTCCTATTCTCCATTCATATAATTCCTTTGTTGTTCCAAATATTTTACGTGGAATTTGCATCTTCCATACTTTTATATATTTGTTATAATTGTTGTTGGATCGCCGAAGAAGGTGTTTTAAGACTAGCTTTAATGTTATAAGACTAACTGTGGTGTTATTATACTAACTGTGGTGTTATTATACTAACTGTGGTGTTATTATACTAACTGTGGTGTTAAAAGACTAACTTTGGCTCTATAAGACCATCTGTGGTTCTGGGAGACCGGCTGTTGTGCCTTGAGACCAACTGTGGTGTTATGAGACTTACTGTGGTGTTATGAGACCGACTGTGATGTTATGAGACCAGCTGTGGTGTTATGAGACCAACTGTTGTGCCGTCAGACCAACTGTGGTGCTTTGCAAAACGGGACATCGATCTGCCTGAGACGGGAAATCTGCCCCGGATGTGGGTCTAGGTTCTCTCCCCTGGCATTGACCACAGAGATTTGTGTGCTGTCCACTTGTCACCCCTTTTGCCTTGATTCCTTATCGGCCAACCCGCCAGATACCGATGTCGGCCACTGGTGATTTGTTTGACCCATGAGTCATTAAGTGACCCAACGGGACACTTTTGGTTCTATCTCCCCGTCACTAGTTATTCGAGGTGTGGTGGTTCTCACCAGTGAGACGAGATGTCGTTATTCTCACTAGTGAGATCAGTTATCTTTATTCTCACTGTGATGAGTTATCATTATTCTCACCAGTGAGACGAGTTATCGTTATTCTCACCAGTGAGACGACTGATCGTTATTCTCACCAGTGAGACGATATTAGGTGGTTCTCATTAATTAGGTGAGATAAATCAGTGAAAAGTGGAGGGGGGCATAAATGAAATGTTTCTGATTGCACTCTAATGTTGGATGTCATGGCGAGGGAAGGATCACAATGAGGCCATGGGCAAAACAGGTCGGCTACAGCTGGAGCAAAAGTGAAGAGGAAAGCCAGGAAACAAGTCTCAAGGCAATCGTGTCTGTGAGTGTGTGTATGTGTGTGTATGTGTGTGTGGGTGTGGGTGTGTATCTGTGTGTGTGTATGTGTGTCTGTGTGTATGTGTGTCTGTGTGTATGTGTGAGATGCAAAAGAAACAGCCTTTTGAGGATAGGTCTCAACAGCCACATGAAGCGCTGCAATCTTAAAAGATATATCTATTTCCTCTCGTAGAATGGAAAATATGCCGCATCATATTCAAAGACAACATTTCTAGGAGGAGATTGTTACGGAAAGAAAAATGTTATAAAATTTTTTAGTTTATAGTTTGACGTTGGGAGACAACGTGAGAATGGCTGTGTGTGTAGCAGTTTTGATGGTCGGGAACATTTTGATGTTTGGGTTAAAGAAGATACAAAGAGGCGTCTAAATGACAGATGTTTATTTTCGTTGAAGATGATAGATAAATGACCGGGATACCCATTGATTTTTTAGATCGTGATTTAAAGTAGAATATTGATACGTTGAAAAGTCCCAAATGAATTAAACCCACGTTCAAATTAACCAATCACATAAAATCTTACAAATGTATACAAGTTACAAAATCACATAAACGTGCTAAAATAACGAACAATTATTTTTACAATCAAGTATCCAAGTCCCCCAAACAGTTATTCAAATCGAACAATCATTTACCCAATCAGTAATCCCAAACCCACAATCAGTGACCCCAATCCCACAATCAGTGACCCTAGCCCTACAATCCCCAACTCAATCTGGTCTATAACGCATTACTTGACCACGTTGAGGCCTCGTTGGGAGATAAACACGAGATGCTCTAAAGGAAATTGGTATCGATTGAACACAAGGGACCTCACACTGTAACCACAGAGTCAACCCTTGCACTAAAGACTTCGTGAAAATCTGAATAACAACAAAACTTTCTTAGACTGTCTTTGACTTCTCTCGATTAATAAGATCTGAAAATTGTGTGCAAGACCTTATAAATAGTTTGTTACGATATTGAAATTAACAATTTTTGCCACTTTTGGGGTATTTAAGATAATTTTTGTATACAAATAAAAGATATGAAACATCAAATTATTGATCTCATTACAAAGATATGGATGTATTTCAAGTTAAAGCTGGTCAGCAGAAAGTCAATTAAATATATAGGTCAACAGAAACCCCACCAAAATATGTAGGTCAGCTCAGACCTACAAAAGAAAATGTAGGTCAAAAGAAACACTCAAAACGATGTCTGTCAACAAAACCCATAAAAGTATATGTAGGTCAAAACAACCCACAAAAGAATGTTAGTCTAAACGATTTAGATCAGCACAAACCCAACAAACTATTCAGATCAACACAAACCCAACAAACTATTCAGATCAACACAAACCCAACAAACTATTCAGATCAACACAAACCCAACAAACTATTCAGATGAACACAAGCCAACAAACTATTCAGATCAACACAAACCCAACAAACTATTCAGATCAACACAAGCCAACAAACTATTCAGATCAACACAAACCCAACAAACTATTCAGATCAACACAAACCCAACAAACTATTCAGATCAACACAAACCCAACAAACTATTCAGATCAACAGTGAGTCACCCGAAACCCACTAATGAAGTAGTAGATTAACATACAAATGGAAGAAATGTAGCCGTGAACCAGATCAGCCGGCAGCTTAATTTCTTGAAACGTTTTGTCTGGCCAGCAAATCCTCGGGTCCATTTTTTTCAAGTCTTTTCACCTGGAGCAACAGAAATAGCCCCCCCCCCACCCCCCACTTCCACTACCATTGATAAAACATGCAGAAAAAAGCATCAAACAAATCCTCTTTATGGAGTGAGAGTTATCGTTCTTTGTTCCCATAATTTGATTGGCTAGCAAGGGAGAAAGAGATGACGGCCATTTTATCCAGTTGGTTCACGGGAAGTGGCCTTTCAAAAACAGTAATTTTGGAGTACAATAACTTGTGTAACGATGGATAACATGTAAACGAAAAAATCATGAAAACAATAATCATATGAAGCTATTTCAGCAAATCATGATTTTAAGAGTTGTAATTCCATTTAAACCCCACTTTTGGGTTAACTGAAGCATTCGCCTCATTTTTAAATGTGACATTCGAGTTCCCATTGCTCTCATATTTTGTAAAATGTTTACTGGTTCCACAAGGAGCCGATAATATCCAAATATCCAGCCTAACTAAGGAGGTACTGTCTTAAAAAGGTACGTGCAAGTATCCAGGAGCCCAACAAAGAAAGTACTGCCTAAAAAAGGTCAGTGCAAGTATCCAGCCCAACGAAGTAGGTACTGCCTTAAAAAGGTCAGTGCAAGTATCCAGCCCAAAATGGAGGTACTGCCTTAAAAAGGTCCGTGCAAGTATCCAGCTCAAAATGGAGGTACTGCCTTAAAAAGGTCAGTGCAAGTTTTCAGCCCAAAATGGAGGTACTGCCTTAAAAAGGTCCGTGCAAGTATCCAGCCCAAAATGGAGGTACTGCCTTAAAAAGGTCAGTGCAAGTTTTCAGCCCAAAATGGAGGTACTGCCTTAAAAAGGTCATTGCAAGTATCCGGCCTAACTAAGGAGGAACTGCCTTAAAAAGGTCAGTGCAAGTATCCTGCCTAACTAAGGAGGAACTGCCTTAAAAAGGTCAGTGCAAGTATCCTGCCTAACTAAGGAGGTCCTGCCTTAAAAAGGTCAGTGCAAGTATCCTCCCTAACTAAGGAGGTCCTGCCTTAAAAAGGTCAGTGCAAGTATCCGGCCATGGGATGTTGACGACTTCAGCTTGTCACGTGATCTCACCGTCACACAAGATTTGAGTTAGAGAGCAAGGCCGTCATTACTCTAACTTTAATGGCAATGATATTGCTACCATATTGAGAATGACAGGCTACTCCTGACAATGATATTGCTACACCTTAGAATGACAGGCTACTCCGTACAATGATATTGCTACACCTGAGAATGGCAGGCTACTCCGTACAATGATATTGCTACACCTGAGAATGGCAGGCTACTCCTGACAATGATATTGCTACACCTGAGAATGACAGGCTACTCCTGACAATGATATTGCTACACCTGAGAATGACAGGCTACTCCGTACAATGATATTGCTACACCTGAGAATGACAGGCTACTCCGTACAATGATATTGCTACCATATTGAGAATGACAGGCTACTCCGTACAATGATATTACTACTCATAAGAATGATATAGCAAAACATGACAGTGATTTTGCCAGTCATGACTTTGCTACTCCTGACCCCCTGACAAGGAAATGGCTTTTCCTGACAATGATATTGCTACTCCTGACAAGGACATGGCTACTCCTGACAATGATATTGCTACTACTGGCTCATTTTTTCGATAAACATTTGTCTTAGGTTGAGCTCCAACTATACCACAGATTAAACCTATATTTGGTCAGTCCAACTATACCAAAAATTAAACCTACATTTGGTCAGTCCAACTATACCAAAAATTAAACCTACATTTGGTCAGTCCAACTATACCACACATTAAACCAACATTTGGTCAGTCCAACTATACCACAGATTAACCCTACATTTGGTCCAACTATACCACATAATAAACCTACGCAATCGCATTTCAGGCTAAAACACTTGATAATCCTTTATACATTATTTCACTTTTTCTACATTTTTACCTAATATGATCTCGACTCTTGCAAGGTTTTAAATCTTTATTCACGTATTTCCTACTGAGTGGGGAAAGAATCGCACTATAATCGACAATAGAATTTAAACTTTAATAATCTTCTTCCTTTGTACTTTAACCCCCAAGGTCAAAGTTCAGATTACACCCCTCCCACAAAAAACGTATCGACGGTGATGGATCCTCCTCCTGGACCCCCGTATATCTTCAGGCCGACCAGTGAGCACTTTAGACAGTGGTTCCGACTATTGAGATTTTAAATCTTGTTAAAGGTTCCCGGAAGTTTACTAAAAAGCCGTGTCTGAAAGTCACTGCGGGGCTTCAGTGATGACGTCACCAATTCAATGAAATAGTCACGGAACCCAGCTCCGTGCTATCGATCCTTTTGACTCTGTTAATGGATTCTTCTAAGTCAAACGTGTGCACACCGAATACTGTTATCTGTTTACCGTCAAGGTTTAATGGCAGTCAGTGTCAGATTTTATACTTAAGACTGTCCTATCAATTAGCTTCTTAGACCAACATGTCACAACATGTCACACCATGTCAAATATACGGTGTTTTACAATTTCACACCAACCCCAAGATGTTAAATGTTATAATAATGCATTAACATTTCAGCAGCTCATAAGAATTAATTTTCTTTGTAACCTTTTGTGGCAGATATTTTATAGGTGTTTTATTTTAAAGGCCGCAACTTTGTTAGAATTACATTTTGTTCCTGTTCTAAGTCTTCTATGTTACTGTTTTCCAGATGCAATCTGGCGCAAAGTTATGCACGTGCGAAGTACCACAAGAAGTTATGTAAAGTGTATTTTATCAGAAAGAATCGTTTCCTGTATCGGTCTTTTCCTGTGCCGCTAATTATTGTCCTCTCGTGTAAATTGATCTGTGTGTTAATGGTTTGTTTCAAAGTTCAAGAATTAAATATCGTTGAAACTTCACCGAGTGGCTGAGGCAAGTGTGTACAAGTGAACATGAGCCTCAGACCATAACACTGCTGTTTTAAAAGACAGCTGAACTCTTTTGTTTACTAGTAACAGTTTGAGTTCTGTTTCTCTGATAAAACAAATGACTGCCGGGATAAGAGGCATAGTCATAAGAGAATACAGAGGGTTTAGCTTGGCAAAGATTGGACAGGGGTGTTGCCTGGGTGGGCTGGGTGCAGGGGTGTTGACTGGGTGGGCTGGGTGCAGGGGTGTTGCCTAGGTGGGCTGGGTGCAGGGGTGTTGCCTGGGTGCAGGGGTGTTGCCTGGGTGCAGGGGTGTTTCCTGGGTGGGCTGGATGCAGGGGTGTTGCCTGGGTGGGCTGGGTGTCAATTACCCGTTTTCGTTACTTCCCTTGACATGTTTGGATTTAATCAAAATTAACGATTAATTCATGAAATTAATCGTTAAATTTTCCAAAGTTTTCAACCGACCAACGTCTGACAGTGCGTTCTTGATTATCACCAAGAACTGGATGATATCAATAAATAATCCAACTATATTTTGGAAATATTTTCAAGTTTCACCAGTCACAAAATAGTTTCATTGAAAGATTTTCTTAACATTATTTTACTTGAATATTTTAATACCGTTCTGTCTTGAGTGAATATCAAATGTTAAAAAAGAAACGTCTTAATATGTTTTAATCATGACGTCACTTCCTGTTTCTTGCAGACAGTTCATCAAGATCCGCATCATTGATGACGAAGAATATGAGAAGACGGAACAGTTTTCTCTTATACTCCTGGATCCAGCCCTAGTAAAGAAACGCTTCGGTCAGTATGTCCGTCTTCTTGTATGTATCTGTGTGGGTCTTTTAAAAAAAAAGTAATTATCACGTCTATGATGAACTTGGCTAATCATGTCTTGTTTTCTCATGTCTTTGTGTATGTCACAATCTGTCCTATCTTGTTTTCTCATGTTTTTGTGTATGTCATGTGTATGTCATATCTTGTTTTCTCATGTTTTGTGTATGTCACAATCAGTCCCATCTTGTTTTCTCATGTTTTGTGTATGTCATGTGTATGTCATATCTTGTTTTCTCATGTTTTGTGTATGTCACAATATGTCCCATCTTGTTTTCTCATGTTTTGTGTATGTCACAATCTGTCCTATCTTGTTTTCTCATGTTTTTGTGTATGTCATGTGTATGTCATATCTTGTTTTCTCATGTTTTGTGTATGTCACAATCTGTCCCATCTTGTTTTCTCATGTTTTGTGTATGCCCCAATCTGTCCTATCTTGTTTTCTAATGTCTTTGTGTATGTCACGATCTGTCATGTCTTGTTTTCTCATGTTTTGTGTATGTCATGAGCTCTCATGGCTTGTTTTGTCATGTTTTTGTGTATGTCATGATCTGTCATATCTTGTTATCTCATCTTTTGTGTATGTCATGATTTGTCATATATGGTTTTCTCATGTCTTTTTGAAATCCAATAATCTTTTATTTCTTGTTTTTCATGTCTGTGAGTCTCCTGTTTTCCCCTGTATGTTACTGTGCTATGTCCTCTATCCTGTTTTCCCCTGTATGTTACTGTGCTATGTCCTCTATCCTGTTTTCCCCTGTATGTTACTGTTCTATGTCCTATATCCTGTTTTCCCCTGTATGTTACTGTTCTATGTCCTCTATCCTGTTTTCCCCTGTATGTTACTGTGCTATGTCCTCTATCCTGTTTTCCCCTGTATGTTACTGTGCTATGTCCTCTATCCTGTTTTCCCCTGTATTTTTCAGTGTCGTGTTTGGTTTTGCCTCCTTGTCCTTACTTTGTTTTTAAAAAAAAAACTTTTTAAAGACGAATCAAAGATACACTCTTTAAAGTAAGGCAACTCTACGTGTTTTTGTCACTAAGGGACAGCCTATAAAATAACTTGAATTAAGATAAACAAATTTAAAGTTGCGATTGATTAAAGAGATAATCACCAAAAACAACAAAGCAACTCATTCAACACACAATCCCAAATGATCTTATATTTTGTTAAGAGGGAGGTTCTACTTAATCCTAAACGTTTAGTGGACGGTTCCTGCCACTGACTAGACGGACATGGCATCAATGGCTGTGTTTCGTGGGCAGTTCCTGTTACTGACTAGACGGACATGGCAACATGGCATCAATGGCTGTGTTTCGTGGGCAGTTCCTGTTACTGACTAGACGGACATGGCATCAATGGCTGTGTTTCGTGGGCAGTTTCTGTTACTGACTAGACGGACATGGCATCAATGGCTGTGTTTCGTGGGCAGTTCCTGTTACTGACTAGACGGACATGACATCAATGGCTGTGTTTAGTGGGCAGTTCCTGTTACTGACTAGACGGACATGACATTATTGGCTGTGTTTAGTGGGCAGTTCCTGTTACTGACTAGACGGACATGACATCAATGGCTGTGTTTAGTGGGCAGTTCCTGTTACTGACTAGACGGACAAGACATCAATGACTGTGTTTAGTGGGCAGTTCCTGTTACTGACTAGACGGACATGACCTGAGAATGACAGGCTACTCCGTACAATGATATTGCTACACCTGAGAATGACAGGCTACTCCGTACAATGATATTGCTACACCTGAGAATGACAGGCTACTCCTGACAATGATATTGCTACACNCTGTGTTTAGTGGGCAGTTCCTGTTACTGACTAGACGGACATGACATCAATGTCTGTGTTTAGTTGGTAGTTCCTGTTACTGACTAGACGGACATGACATCAATGGCTGTGTTTAGTGGGCAGTTCCTGTTACTGACTAGACGGACATGACATTATTGGCTGTGTTTAGTGGGCAGTTCGTGTTACTGACTAGACGGACATGGCATCAATGGCTGTGTTTAGCGGGCAGTTCCTGTTACTGACTAGACGGACATGACATCAATGGCTGTGTTTAGTGGGAAGTTCCTGTTACTGACTAGACGGACATGACATCAATGGCTGTGTTTTGTGGGCAGTTATTGTTACTGACTAGACGGACATGACATCAATGACTGTGTTTAGTGGGCAGTTCCTGTTACTGACTAGACGGACATGACATCAATGTCTGTGTTTAGTTGGTAGTTCCTGTTACTGACTAGACGGACATGACATCAATGTCTGTGTTTAGTTGGTAGTTTCTGTTACTGACTAGACGGACATGACATCAATGGCTGTGTTTAGTGGGCAGTTCCTGTTACTGACTAGACGGACATGACATCAATGGCTGTGTTTAGTGGGCAGTTCCTGTTACTGACTAGTCGGACATGGCATCAATGGCTGTGTTTAGTGGGAAGTTCCTGTTACTGACTAGACGGACATGGCATCAATGGCTGTGTTTAGTGGGCAGTTCCTGTTACTGACTAGACGGACATGGCATCAATGGCTGTGTTTAGTGGGCAGTTCCTGTTAATGATGAGTTTCAATGACCCGTCGTTTCTGTTTGTAATTTTCTATTTACAACACAATCATACAATGAGAAACTTGCTTGTTACTGCGTACCCATTAATTAATCAATTTCATCAACTAAATAAAACAAAAATAAACCGATCCTCGACCGATAAGAGCTACCGAACAAACTGATCTGATCCACTGACCAAACTGATCTGATCCACTGACCAAACTGATCTGATCCACTGACCAAACTGATCTGATCCACTGACCAAACTGAACTGATCCACTGACCAAACTGATCTGATCCACTGACCAAACTGATCTGATCCACCGACCAAACTGATCTGATCCACTGACCAAACTGATCTGATCCACTGACCAAACTGATCTGATCCACTGACCAAACCGATCTGATCCACCGACCAAACCGATCCGATCCACTGACCAAACTGATCTGATCCACCGACCAAGCCCATCTGATCCACCGACCAAACCCATCTGATCCACCAACCAAACCGATCTGATCCACCAACAAAACCCATCTGATCCACCGACCCACTTTCATAGATCCCAGTAATATATAGACACGTCCCTTACAAATAAATGGGGAAGCCCTGTACCAGCACATGGATTATCATCCCTAGGAACAATAACTCTAACAGCCAATAATTGTCAGGCAGACGTCTGCATTATCTGCTCCTTTATTTGTCAAATGAGCAATCGCCGTCAGATACAATTGCGTTGCTAGTAGTGATGCAGTGGTCAATATCTAATAGTGGCTAGTAATGATGCAGTGGTCAATATCTAATAGTGGCTAGTAATGATGCAGTGGTCAGTATCTAATAGTGGCTAGTAATGATGCAGTGGTCAATATGTAATAGTGGCTAGTGATGATGCAGTGGTCAGTATGTAATAGTGGCTAGTAATGATGCAGTGGTCAGTATTTAATAGTGGCTAGTAATGATGCAGTATACTGCATACCATATGTAATTAAAACCTGTATCGTGTTTGAATGTTTATTGAGTGTCCATAGTGTGAATCTTGTTAGTTGTGTTCAGGTCTTATAGAAGTCCGAATGGGTACCTAACTAGACAATAGTTAGGCGGCTGGGGTAATGCGTGGAACCCCTATAGCCGTGGCCTGTGACCGCTGCATCACTTGCCAACAGATCATCTCTCATGGTCTGTGGACGCAATTATCTTCTGCATAGAAGGAGCGTCTGTATATCTAAGATAAGATAAGATAAGAGTAACGTGACCTTGATACTGGTGTATAGGTCTTATAGAAGTGTAACGTGACCTTGTT
>MUZC01000573.1:174745-193343 GCA_002072015.1 Radix auricularia | reverse complement strand
AATAGTAACATTGTTGGCCAAACAAGTCAATAGTAACATTGTTGGCCACACAAGTCAATAGTAACATTGTTGGCCACATAAACCAATGGTAACATTGTTGGCCACACAAGTCAATAGAGAGTAACTTTGTTGGCCACACAAGTCAATAGTAACATTGTTGGCCACACAAGTCAATAGTAACATTGTTGGCCACACAAGTCAATAGAGAGTAACATTACATTTAAAATAGACACAGAGACGTTTAGGGACTAGACATACAGGTAATAGTTGACTAGACATACAGGTAATAGTTGACTAGACATAAAGGTAATAGTTGACAAAACATACAGGTATTTATGGACTAGAAATACAGGTGCTTGTGGACTAGACATACAGGTAATGGAGGAATAGACTTACAGGTGCTGGTGGACTAGGTATACAGGTTAATATGGAATAAACATATAGGTAATGATGAACTAGACGCAGGCACTGGTGTGAATAATTCTATAAAATAATTACAAGAAATATTGTTTTAATGTTTGTATATGTAGCATCAAGCGAATAGGCTGGCTGACCACCGTCATGGTTCAAGCAACATTGCCATCATCTCCCGGGATCTGCATTGAATTAAGATAAGCGGCAACCGTTGGGTCACGTCATAATATATTCTCTTTGATGTAGACTTGTTTGATGGAATACTGTCACAACATTCTCATCTTAGATATGTGACTCACATATGGAATGCTAGCGGCCATATATACCCATTTTTTATGGCTTGGTAATGAAAGCATTATATTTCTCAATACTATATGAACCGTGTAAATGCTATATCCCATACATCCTCATATATGTACCGTGTAAATGCCATATCCCATATATCCGTATGTATGAACCGTGTAAATACCATATCCATATATAATATATACTCATATAATATGAACCGTGTAAATACCATATCCATATATACTCATATAATATGTACCGTGTAAATACCATATCCATATATACTCATATAATATGTACCGTGTAAATACCATATCCATATCCATATATACTCATATATTATGTACCGTGTAAATACCATATCCATATATACTCATATATTATGTACCGTGTAAATGCCATATCCCATATATCCTCAAATTCTATAAGGTCGTGTTTAAAATGTAAGCCACTTATATAGGTCGTTATATTCAATTTATGCTGTGAATATAAAATCTCAGAAAAACATCTCAGAAGGACATGTCAAATACAACATCTCAACTACAACATCTCAAATACAACATCTCAAATACAACATCTCAAATACAAATGTCAAATACAAATGTCAAATACAACATCTCAAATACAACATCTCAAATACAACATCTAAAATTCAACATCTCAAATAGAACATCTCTAATACAACATGTCAAATGTAATTGAGCTTCTCTATACCTTCTATCGTAGATATCATTAAGACTTAGTTCTGTGGTTATACTTTTGTGTCGGTACGTTCATTGTTGTGCTCTTTATTTAAATTTGACCCAAACTGTTTTTTTCTTATATCTGTATATATTCTAATAATCTGACGATATTTTCAATTTGTGGCTTTATAAGTCAACCTCTTAATCCCGAGTGTCTGTGTTACTGATTCAGTTTTATATGCGTAGTCTACACTAAAATTCTGAACTTATCCATGAACTATCCCTGAACTTCTCTCTGAACTTCTCCATGAACGTCTGCCTGAACTTCTCCCATTTGTGTTCTGTAACAATTGATTTTTTTTTATTTTTTTTTTATTGAGTTTGTGTAGATACACCAGCTCTGATAGTAGCGATCACTTTGACCATTTTAACATACGCACTATGTTTGAACATACCCATTGCTTTCATGATAAAACACGCACTTTCCGTATATCATGTTAAATGACAAAAAAATTTGCTAACTTGTTAAATACATTCATTAGACTCTAGTTAAATGTCTTCAACCTTACATGTTAAATAAAATATATTAATTGCATGCTCGTTAAATGTCTCCATTCACACATGCTAAACTATCCCGCACATTTCTTGGTAGCAACAGGGCCATTATTTATCAAAGAAAAAAGTGTATCATTAAAACTGACAAATAGGATGTTCGGTAAAACTGGAGTGGGCGTGGTCAATATGTGGAAGTAAGGAGATGAAAGGCGGGGTCTCCTCTAACAGTGTTAATGGAGCTATTTGAGGATCATATTGTCATAGGAGCAGCAGCTTTTCCTCGCGTGCATAGCGGGATTTTTGGTTGTCGTTTTTTTGTTAGCATTGTTATGTTGTGAGCTGATATCTTTCACAGGGTTATTTCATTTTATGTACGGCCCGGGCAGTTGGCAGTCTTTAGGTGTAGATTAGAACATGTTGGTCTATGAATATACAACATGATATGTTGGTCTATGAATATACAACATGATATGTTGGTCTATGAATGTACTCCATGATATGTTGGTCTATGAATGAACACGTGGATTTGTTGGTATATGAATGTGTACAACATACGTTTTTTATGTTTGTACACTAAAATATTCTTTAATAAGTTCATCATTCTAAATATCGATCTGATTGGTGTCTCTTTTTAACTCTTAGACCCTGTCCTGCTTTCAATTCCCGTATTTTCCTGAGATTCTCAAGCGAATTGTTGAAAAAGATGAAAGAAATGAAAGGTTCTCACTTCATAGAAATCGTGAGAACCAGATGGCAACAATAACCTTAGAACGCACCCCCCCACACACTTTTTTTTTTACCTGACACATCAAGGTTTCTTCATTAATAATTTCTGACTTCCGAACCCGCGAGGCTACCTTGCCTCCACTCAACCTTCACCTTTCTCTCCCTCCATACCCCCTCCTTCACCTTTCTCTCCCTCCATACCCCCTCCTTCACCTTTCTCTCCCTCCATACCCCCTCCTTCACCTTTCTCCAGACGTCACTATTTTCGAAACCTAATATCTGTTTGAAGGAAACAATGCAACCAATCGTTCATTTTGGTGTTCCCGTGACATCACTTCCGGCAGGAACTTGTACCGACTCCCATTATTCCCTGGGTTATCTCGCCATGCCAAGAAAGACAACTCGCCATAATACGACAGATTGCAATAACTTATTCGAAATAAAAAATGGTCACGTGTTTTCACAGGGCTGAAACTGAGCTTATTTAGAACAATCAACAAACATAATTAAATCTTCCTTAGATAAGCTCTATTCAGTCTGCGTAGTCTGTTCAGTCTCTTCTGTCTGGTCAGTCTCTTTAGTCTGGTCAGTCTCTTCAGTCTGTTCAGTCTCTTCAGTCTGTTCAGTCTTTTCAGTCTGTTCAGTCTGTTCAGTCTCTTCAGTCTGTCCAGTCTCTTCAGTCTCTTCAGCATGTTCAGTCTGTTCAGTCTCTTCAGTATATTCAGTCTTTTCAGTATATTTAGTCTCTTCAGCCTGTTCAGTCTGATCAGTCTCATCAGTCTATTCAGTCTCTTCAGTCTATTCAGTCTCTTTTGCCTGTTCAGACTGTTCAGTCTGTATTAATGAGTTACGAATGGCTATCAGGTTATCTCTGAGTTTGAGTGTAGAGAATTTAAACTAACACGACATCACAACGCTTTTGATAAGTTTTTTAAAAGTTTTTTTTCTAATCACAAAATGGAAATTCATTTTCACATGAATGTCAGATGAAATAACGAGATGTCAATGATCAGGTGTCCAGTGGTTTGTTAGAATGGCAACAATTGAATGTTTATTATTAGAGATGTTAGTATCGCAACAATTAATAATATTAATAATAATAAAATGATAATTTATATAGCGCTGTATTCCAGCAAGGAGCCAGGCTCACAGCGCTTTACAAGGAAATAACAATACATATATTAATGTTTATTATTAGAGATGTTAATATCGCAACAAGTCATTGTTTATTATTAGAGATTCTAGAATACAAAAAGTGAAATATTTTTCACACCAACACCTGATACAAAGCTGCAAGGAAAACTGACTCAATGATTATACTAATTAGCTGACTTACAGTAATGCCTCTTGACTTACATCACTGATACACTATCTGTTGCTATCTGGGAATACATTAGAAAGTGATGGGTTTTTTTAAATTCAAGCATTTTTTAATTACTATAATTACTTTTTTTTAAAACTGTTTTTGCATAACGCAAATATCAATTATTTCCAAATGCTTGAATTTTATCCCGTTAACAGATGTTTCTCTCTAACGGTGACTTAAGACATGTATACTCGGTTTAATTCTATAGTTGAAAGAACTGAGTTGTCTCCGCTTCACTATGCAGTTATATCATGAGTTGTGCCCCTGCACACTGCCAAAACATGTACGTGTTCCATGTTGACATTGGCAAGGGAAACCACCGGTCGATATTTATTTTCTTTCCCCGATCTTTATTTTGTTTTCTTGCCTCCCCTTGCGGCTTCTATTTCTTTGGTCCCAGAAAAAACTATTTGTTCTTGTTGGTTCCACGTGTGTATCGAATCTCTTGGACGCTTATTGGAACAAGATGATAACGATATATTTGATAGGTATAATTACCGTCCTAGTGAACTTGGCATCAATGAATGTTCCACTATACCGTGATCTAATGTACTTGACAGGAATTATGACATACGACATAGTGACGTGACCTAGGTCATGTTTCGTTCTGATGTGGTCATTAAATCTCGATGTACTGAGTACCAAGCACCCAGCCTCTAGACTGTCCCACTCAGTCCCTAGACTGACCCACCCAGTCACTTAACTGCCCCACCCAGTCACTAGACTGTCCCACCAAGCCAATAGATTTTCCCACTCAGTCACTAGACTGACCCACCCCAGTCACCAGACTGCCCCACCAAGCCAATAGATTGTCCCACCCAGTCACTAGACTGACCCACCCCAGTCACCAGACTGTCCCACCAAGCCAATAGATTGCCCAAACCAGTCTCTAGACTGACCCACCCCAGTCACTAAACTGCCCCACCCAGCCAATAGATTGTCCCACCCAGTCACTAGACTGACCCACTCATCTACAGACCACCACACGCACACCACATCACGGCCATATGTCGGGCTGTCTGCCTGAAGAGATCTCTTTTAGACCGTTGTTTGCTGTGACTCTGTGTTTGTAAACAGCTGTGAGCTGTGTTGCCACCTGGAAATGTTTCCTATTGAAACGACATGATAGATCTTCATAAAGTGACGTCACGGACCCCCCCACCACCACCACATGCACAGAATTTCTTGGTGATGTAATCAAATGATCTTTCTTGATAGAGTTATTGAGTACAGCTTACAGACCTCGATGGTTCAGCGAATCTCACATCAGTGACCCAGCGGTTCTCAACAGATGCATGCTTCATTTAAACGTGTGCCACGTGTTACAACATCAATCCCGGATAAGACCAGTTTAATCTATAACTAACGAACCAAAGTCTACTCCTTCAACTGAATATTTAGGATGAGTAATAACTCGAAGATGTATACACGCACAGACTTACTACTACTCCTTCAACTCCCCAACTGCTTATTACCCAATCGTCAATATACGTCACATCTACCAACACCACGTCATAAAATAAGAACGTTATCAATATTAATTATGCACTGTGGCGTCGCTAGGGGGGTGCGGAGGGGGCGGGCCGCCCCGGGTGACACCATCAGGGGGGTGACACCAGACCATAAAATTCTATATATTCCCGTTATTTGGCACTGGAAAACACGGAGGAGCTCTATGGATTAAATCATGAGGGGGTGACACCATGAGCTACCGCCCCGGGTGACACCATGAGCTACCGCCCCGGGTGACACCAACCCTAGTGACGCCTCTGATTATGCACCAAACCCGCAGACACATCATCGTCATTGCGCTAAACCCCATTAATCTCTGATAATAGTACCCACCTAGACTATAGACTACAAAGATTTATCTTCATACCTATATGTCGACTAGGGTATGGGATGATGCAGGGATCAAGAACCCTTGAATACTGTTGCTTCAGCGTAAAATGACAATTGTAATGAACTCATTTCTGTCCTTGACCTCTCTGTAAAGTCGGCCATGGCGATACGTGATTGGTCAAGATATCAAGATGATTGTGGTGAGAGACATATACCGCTGCCTTGGTCGGGAGCTCTCGACTGATACTCGGCAAATAGGGAACGTGCACTCGTGAATACGCTTGATGTCGGGCCCCGGAATGTGGATAAATATGAGTGAATGCCCCTCACATCAAAGAGCTCTTCATCACTGCACCTGTGACGTCATTGCAGACGGAGCCATTAGGCTTATTGGCCGAGCAAATATATTTTATTGGTTGCCCGTGATTGCTCCTGTTACGGCTAATATTGACTGGTACCATGAGTGTTATTGGGGGGGGGGTAGATAATTAGCCGTTGGTCTTTGTACTCTATCGTTTAGATGTAATCTATCTCCTGTTTGCCTCACTCTATTTAGTTTCTTTTATATCTTCCAATAGTTTATAGTCCAGTTGTGAAGTTCATATGTTCAGTTGTGATTGTCATATGTCCAGTTGTGATGGTAATATGTCCGGTTGTGATGGCCATTTGTCAAGGTGTGGTGGTCATATGTTTAGTTGTGATGGTCATATGTTTAGTTTTGATGGTCATATGGTCAGTTGTGGTGGTCATATGTCCAGGTGTGGTGGTCATATGTCCGGTTGTGATGGTCATATTTCCAGGTGTGGTGGTCATATGTCCAGGTGTGGTGGTCATATGGTCAGTTGTGATGGTCATATGGTCAGTTGTAATTGTCATATGGTCAGTTGTGGTGGTCATATGTCCGGTTGTGATGGTCATATGTCCGGTTGTGATGGTCATATGTCCGGTTGTGATGGTCATATGTCCGGTTGTGATGGTCAGAACACGATGTGTCAAGCTGTAATCCTTCATTGGGGAGGGCTGAACTTAATATCCTTAATATGTTGGAAGACGTCCTATTGAATATTTGATTACAACACTGTCCTCTACAATACGGCGATGTATCACAACACTGTCCATTATTTTAACAATACGGTGATGTATCACAACACTGTCCTCTACAATACGGTGATGTATCACAACACTGTCCTTAAATTTAACAATACGGGGATGTATCATAACACTGTCCTCTACAATACGGTGATGTATCACAACACTGTCCTCTACAATACGGTGATGTATCACAACACTGTCCTCTACAATACGGTGATGTATCACAACACTGTCTTCTACAATACGGTGATGTATCACAACACTGTCCTCTACAATACGGTGATGTATCACAACACTGTCCTCTACAATACGGGGATGTATCACAACACTGTCCTCTACAATACGGTGATGTATCACAACACTGTCCTCTACAATACGGTGATGTATCACAACACTGTCCTCTACAATACGGTGATGTATCACAACTCTCATGTAGCTATATAACAAGGTCATTATGTGATCCATAGCAAGACAAGTGGTTTGTTTTCTGTAGCTCGAAGCGAGTTCAATGACGATCTGAGGTTTACTAGTTGTAGAAAAAATTGTCACTGACACTGTCACTGACATTGTCACTGTCTCACCATATCATCAACACACTGCTTTCACTAAACCCATCTTTGGCACTGTCACTAACACTGTCACTGTCTCACCAAATCCTCAACCCACTGCTATCATTAACCCCATCTTTGGCACTGTCACTGCCCATTGTCCTGTAACTCCACTGTCCTGTACTACCCACGGTCCGGCGCTGCCACCACTAACCACCCCCTCTCATTTAGACACAGATTCCGGGTCATCCAGGCAGAGTCCAGCACCGGGATCTCGGAGAAGCTCGAGAGATAAGTATAGCCACCAAGACCTTGGACCGTGTTTCTAGAATTGAGTTTGGCCAATGTAGTGACGCAAAGAGCATGTTGCTATTTACAAGTACACAACTAGATGTTTGCTTTGATAAGATTTGAAAGCCACGGCATCATCTCGCCGTTTTCCCGCCCATCCATTCGTTGACATTTGAAATAGATTTTGTTCATGTTTATATTCAATGTTGTTGGCACATTAGCTCGGGGTTTTGTTGTGTGTCGTCACCCAATTCTTCTAGGAATGAACACGTTTTTTCTTATCTCATATCATATTTGCATAAAATTATTGCACTTGTAATGATTATTTTGTAATTATAATTATGAATTTTAAAGTTTGTAATCGTTTAAAGAACAAATTGAAAAATTTCTTTTCATTATGAGTAAATATATTTCCATTCTTTTTTTTCGGATTTTCAGGAAAAAAGAAACATGATATCGGTACGTCACTTCCGGCAGTGCCCCATTTGATCAATGGCGTCCAGTCATGTAACTGGGTCAATTCTCCTCGAATTAAACTGAATTCTTTTAACGCTAATAACTCTCCTTGCAACACTGTTAAATCTGAATGTTTAAATTAATTATTAACTTTACAAAATAACACTAATTTTCAGATTAACGGATCACTTGATGTTTTATCGCGCAACAATTTTCTTGGAGACCTCGTTTACTTCTTGAAAATTCAGCTGACAAACGATACAACTTATTGAATGTTTAAAACTTTTTTTTTCTTTCCATCTTTCCCCCTCGTATTTCCAACGTTTCAATGCATGTTTGCACTCATCTTATTGTTGTTCTTTATTTTAAAAATTGTTTTCCCTAAAACAAAATTATTAAAGGGCTTAAGTCTAATTACTAAATTCTAATTTCTACTGACACTTCCGATATTTATTGATTTATTGACAAGCGACGTATAGAGGTTAAGAAAATAAGGTTATAGCGATGTCAATAAAGAGCACCATTCAGTGGCGGATTCAGCTATAGGGCAGGGGGGCGGGTCGCCCCCACGCCCCTGTTGGGTCTAAAATGGCGCCCCCCCTTAAGACGCCCTTAATGAACACTAAAAAGGTGTAACTAGAGCAGAAAAAATATTGTAAAACACGAAACTTTTAATCAATCACTAAACTGCAATACGACAATATTGGCTTGCTAAATATCGTATTTCAAAACTGCAATATCTGGTTTGGTCAGTCAGGAGCGTCGCTAAGTAGAAAAGAATAGAGAAGCATTGAAACGAATGATAGGACTGACGTTGTTTTAGCAAAGCAGAGGACACAGAGAACAATCTTGCTTTATTGATGGTAATTGTAGAAATACTGGAAATTTTCGTTAAAAGTTAAGTTTATTTGCCAACTATGATTCCACTTTGGACAGTCATATAAAGTTTAAAAAGAAAAATGAAATTTATTTAAGTAATGATATGCACATTGATTTAATTCAACCATTTGCTCCTGAATTATCAGCAGCAATTGATAATAAAGTTAAGTCTTCACATTTCTTTTCTTTAATTATTGATTCAACCATTAATATATCTAAAATTGATCAGATGGCATATTACGTTCAGTTTTAA
Organism: Radix auricularia; assembly: GCA_002072015.1. Lineage (NCBI taxonomy): Eukaryota > Metazoa > Mollusca > Gastropoda > Lymnaeidae > Radix > Radix auricularia. The sequence continues at coordinate 183,950 of MUZC01000573.1, read as the reverse complement.
AATTAAGAAATTTTGAGGAAAGATTTATGGGCTTTTATACTTTGGTAAACAGAAATGCTGCAAATCTGCATTTGCTTAGAAGATTCTAACGGAACTACACATTGCTAAAGCGAATCATTGATATCACAATCGGTGGAGGAAAAGCATACGATGGCGCATCTGTGATGTCTGGAATTAAGAGTGGACTTAAAACTTGAATTTGGTCACTATCGAAGCAATTTCTGTACACAGTAATGTAGAGTTGTTGTTTTTTTTTGACTCAGCTGAAAGGTTGTATACATTCTTGACGTCTAGTTTACCACGTCTACATACTCTTTAAAAGATCATAAATCTCAATATGAATCAATAGTAAAAGCTCAGAAATGACTTTCTGATACAAGATTGGCAAGCCATAAGCATTCAGTTGATGCAGTTGTTGGATCATTCTCTGCTATTCTAGCCATTCAACATAACATAGAGGAAGTGTCAGAGCAGAAGTTGTGGGACTATTATATATGTTTTAAGAACAAATATTCTTTTGTTTTTTTGATGCTATTTGTACAAAAGTTGGTTTATATTTTCGTGTTATCAAACCACTTGTAGCACAAGAGTATTGATATTGCAATTGCAAAACGATTGGTCGATGTTGAAAAAAAAGAAGTTTGTTCAAAAGAGAAGCGGTCAAGCTTTTAAAATTCTGAAAGTAGATGTATAATCATCTATTAACAAAAATTGTTCCAAACTAGATGTTAAACCAAAATTTAAAGAATCTCAAATTTGCAAAAAAATAAAAATAGAGATGAAAGGGCTGATGATCCAACTACTAGTTTTAAATCTGAAACGTACTTCACTATCTGGGATATACTACTAAAATAAATAGATGATCGATTTAATGACTTTAGGGGTACAGCTATTTATTTCTATTGTATTGATCCATCAAAAATGTTGGAAGAAAATTAAGATTCTCTTTGAAGATGATGCAAAATTTACAAACACATTAACCTTGAAGAAGCAAGCGTTGAATATTATACCTTCAAAGATTTGTATGCATTACAACGTCCATCTTAACGTCCATCACACCTTCATCACTATCTACAACTTGTGAGCTACAACTTAAAGACTTTCTACCATTCTTGTTTGAAAAATAAATGGCATCAGGACTCCCTAATTTGTCAATACTCTATACAAATTTACTTGAATCTTCCTGATAGCAATGATTGAAAATCAGCAAAATTATTTGCGCTCAAAAATGAAAAACGAACGTCTGTTTGGATTGGCAATAATTTCAAATGAACATGAGAACTTTGACTTTGAATCAACGATAAATTGTTTCGCTTCACGTAGAAAGGAATTTAAATAAGGCTCATGGCTCTATACAAATTCGCTTAAACTAAGTTTCATTCTTAGATAAAATATATACCAGTGAAATAAATATACGTCACTATTTCGGAAACATTTCTGTTTATATTGTTTCTTCTGTTTATCTTGTTCGATGATTTGGAAAATTTACTAAATTAGTAGGCTAATAATTATTATTTATAGGGCTGCAGAAATTAATTATTAATTTCTCGAGTAATCATTAAAAATGATTAAAGATTAAATTATTTTTAACGATTAATTGACCCGTCACTTACAAATAATTGGACGTAAAATAAAACAAGCAACAAATAAATAAATAAATAAATTTTTTAAATAATAGCGCCTGATAAATAATGAATTTCCTGAAGATTACACCTACATTTTGGGTTTAAAATATTGAATGACGGGAATGTTCAAAATGTTGATAAAGTTTGCCTACTTATCAAACCAAATGAAAAGCGTATTAAGCTAATGGCAGTAATGGCGTTTGACTCAGAGACAGAAATGACGACAGAACTTCTGTCAACACACTTTCGTAGTTGGTGAAAAGTTGATAGATAAAGGAGACATTCCAGTGTTATTTAGATTTTCATCAATAACTTTAAATAAGTGTTACTTATAACATCATAAATTAAAATTTTTGGCTTTAATCAAAATTAACGATTAATTAATCGTTAGTTTTTCAAAAGTTAACAATTAAATTAAAATTAATCGTTAACGGCCCTAGTATTTACCCAATGATCTGTTATTAGTAAAATTTTCGCCGCCCCCTGAAATTCTCTTGCCCCCCCCCCCACGCAGACAAAGCTAAATCCGCCACTGGCACCATTCAGTGATTTGTTTTATTTATTTTTTAAACATTTTATTCCTTTTTAAAATGTGTTCAATTTTTTAAAACTTTTAAAAAAAAAACACTGGATAGAAGAGAAAATTTGAATTTGGGGATGAGAATTTTTAAAAGACAGCTCAAAAAGTATGGAGGGAGCTTGTGTGTCGGGGGAGGGGTTTGTTTTTCGAGGGAGGGGCTTGTTTGTCGTTGGGGGGAGGGTTGCGATTACCACCAATGACATTCAAACCTACTGCATGTGCACGAAGATTTCTTTTGTACTTTATATTTGATGGCTAAATCTGATTAACTTGAATGTTTTTGGTGTTTTTTCCCCCCAAGTTTGCTTTCCAAGGGAAGTAATTAAGGAAATTAAACATAAGACTTGGGGCTCATTTATTCATGCCCTTTTCAACAAGTGAAGTCGAAAGCAACAACACTATTTTTGTTATGCAATTAGAGTTGTCTACCAGTGACGAATATGTTGCAGTATTTTCTTTTCTCACTAATAGAAATTATGTAGACTATAGGAAATTTAAAGTTAATGATGGGAGAAGATGCCAACATTCTTAGTATTTTCTTCTTCTTGTTTTCCTATCTTGTATAGTCTACGGTAAATAAAGCATATTTGCTGGGAAGTTGTCAGTTGTTTTCTGTCTAGCAAAGGGAACATACTTATAAGTGTAGTATTACTAGTAGTATATGTAAATCTTACAGGTTAAATAGATTAATGGAGAAAAGCTCATTGTAGAGTTGTGTGTACGTGTACAAGTGTATACTGTACATGGGTAAAGAGGAAACTGAATTTTGTGAATGAACTTTGACAAAAAGGTATGTAAATGAAAAAATGGTAGATGTTTGATTGAAATATTTGGCCGACATGTTGTGCCCACTGGTTACCATGGTGATGCTTATGATGACCTCCTGCTTACAGGTTCCCCTACAGATAACACAAGTTCTGACGCTGGTCGTGTACCCCCAACAGAGGTGGAAACGGAAGATTTGGTCCGACCGTCCCTTGGTGACCTCATAAAGATTATCATAAACATCAAGGAATCACAAGACTTTAGGGTCAGTTAACAATTAAAATTTATAGGACGCTGTCCACTTTATGGTCAGTTAACATTTAGATTTATAGGAAGCTGTACACTTTATTGTCAGTTAACATTTAGATTTATAGGACACTGTCCACTTTATGGTCAGTTAACATTTAGATTTATAGGACACTGTCCACTTTATGGTCAGTGAACATTTAGATTTATAGGAAGCTGTACACTTTCTGGTCAGTTAACATTTAGATTTATAGGACACTGTCCACTTTATGGTCAGTGAACATTTAGATTTATAGGACACTGTCCACTTTCTGGTCTGTTAACATTTAGATTTATAGGACACTTTCCACTTTATGGTCAGTGAACATTTAGATTTATAGGACACTGTACACTTTCTGGTCAGTTAACATTTAGATTTATAGGACATAGTCCACTCACAGTTAACATTTAGATTTATAGGACACTGTCCACTTTATGGTCAGTTAACATTTAGATTTATAGGACACTGTACACTTTCTGGTCAGTTAACATTTAGATTTATAGGACATAGTCCACTCACAGTTAACATTTAGATTTATAGGATACTGTCCACTTTATGGTCAGTTAACATTTAGATTTATAGGACATAGTCCACTTTATGGTCAGTTAACATTTAGATTTATAGGACGCTGTCCACTTTCTGGTCAGTTAACATTTAGATTTATAGGACATAGTCCACTTTATGGTCAGTTAACATTTAGATTTATAGGACACTGTCCACTTTATGGTCAGTTAACATCGAGATTTATAGGACACTGTCCACTTTTATGGTCAGTTAACATTTAGATTTATAGGACATAGTCCACTCACAGTTAACATTTAGATTTATAGGACACTGTCCACTTTATGGTCAGTTAAAATTTAGATTTATAGGACATAGTCCACTCACAGTTAACATTTAGATTTATAGGACACTGTCCACTTTATGGTCAGTTAACATTTAGATTTATAGGACATAGTCCACTCACAGTTAACATTTAGATTTATAGGACATAGTCCACTCACAGTTAACATATAGATTTATAGGACGCTGTCCACTTTATGGTCAGTTAAAATTTAGATTTATATGATACTGTCCACTTTATGGTCAGTTAACATCTAAATTTATAGGACACTGTCCACTCACAGTTAACACCGACCACGCATAATAATGTTCTCATTCATCTTTACTACACAATAATATTAGACTATACCCTTAACTCGAAACAACTGAATGACCATAAATGCCTTCTGCCTTGTCAGATGATGTTACATGATCTTTGATGACCAGCGGCCTGTTGGGGTCTAAGGTTAACATTAGAGAACAAGCGACATTAGCTTAGTGATACCATAACAATAATAAGTTCATTGTCTAGAGTTTATTTTTCATTAATTACTTAATCAAATAAGTGAATGAGATGAAATAGAAATACAGAATGTAAATGAAAAATTAATGTCAGTAAATTAGAAGAGTTATCACAGGCCTGAGTAGATCAATTTAAGATCAGGCATTGGAAGATTATTGATTATTAAAATGTTTGAGCTGCAGCAGTGATATAAGGGGCCCATTGATGTAAGGGGCCCATTGTTGTAAGGGGCCCATTGTTGTAAGGAGCCCATTGATGTAAGGGGCCCATTGATGAAAGAGGCCTATTGATGTAAGAGAGCAATTGGTGTAAGAGGCCACGTGATGTGGGACGCGGAGGTAGCGCGCTCGACTGTCGTACCGATGGTCACGAGCTCAAATCCACGCGAAGGCGAGGATTTGTTCCCGGGGCCTGAGGAGTCCCCGAGTCACAAAGCTCCGAATGGGTACCTAACTAGACAATAGTTATGCGGCTGGGGTAATGCGTGGAACCCCTATAGCCGTGGCCTGTGACCGCTGCATCACTTGCCGTCTGTGGACGCAATTATCTTCTGCATAGAAGGAGCGTCTGTATATCTAAGATAAGATAAGATGTAAGAGGTCACGTGGTGTAAGAGGCCACGTGATGTAAGAGGACAATTGATGTAAGATGACAATTGATGTAAGAGGACAATTGATGTAAGAGGACAATTGATGTAAGAGGACAATTGATGTAAGAGGACAATTGATGTAAGAGGCCAATTGATGTAAGAGGACAATTGATGTAAGAGGCCAATTGATGTAAGAGGACAATTGATGTAAGAGGCCAATTGATGTAAGAGGCCACGTGGTGTAAGAGGCCACGTGATGTAAGAGGACAATTGATGTAAGAGGACAATTGATGTAAGAGGCCACGTGGTGTAAGAGGACAATTGATGTAAGAGGCCACGTGATGTAAGAGGTCACGTGGTGTAAGAGGCCACGTGATGTAAGAGGACAATTGATGTAAGAGGTCACGTGATATAAGAGGACAATTGATGTAAGAGGTCACGTGATGTAAGAGGTCACGTGGTGTAAGAGGCCACGTGATGTAAGAGGACAATTGATGTAAGAGGCCAATTGATGTAAGAGGACAATTGATGTAAGAGGTCACGTGATGTAAGAGGACAATTGATGTAAGAGGACAATTGATGTAAGAGGACAATTGATGTAAGAGGACAATTGATGTAAAAGGACAATTGATGTAAGAGGTCACGTGATGTAAGAGGACAATTGATGTAAGAGGACAATTGATGTAAGAGGCCACGTGGTGTAAGAGGCCACGTGATGTAAGAGGACAATGGATGTAAGAGGACAATTGATGTAAGAGGCCACGTGGTGTAAGAGGCCACGTGATGTAAGAGACCCATTGATGTAAGAGGCCACGTTATGTAAGAGGACAATGGATGTAAGAGGACAATTGATGTAAGAGGCCAAGTATTATAAATGGCCGATTAATGTAAGAGACTAATTAATGTAAGCGGCCAATTAATGTAAGCGGCCAATTAATGTAAGAGGCCAATTAATGTAAGATGCCAATTAATGTAAGCGGCCAATTAATGTAAGTGGCCAATTAATGTAAAAGGCCGATTGAAGTAAGAGGCCAATAGATGTGAGAGGCCAATTGATGTAACACGCAAATTGATGGAAGAGGCGCATTGATGTAAGCGGCCAATTAATGTATGCGGCTAATTAATGTAAGCAGCCAATTGTTGTAAGAGAGCAGTAGATTTCTCTCATAATGCTGAAACCTTTCTTTGATTCCTTGAGCACAGAGCACAGTGGACAAACTATTGAAGAAAGCCAATGTTTCTAACGTCATTGGGACATCATCATGGAAAGAACAGTTCATTGAGGCTGTTACAGTCAGTGCAGGTGGGTCACACACCTTTTGTTTACATCATGTCTAATGTTATGTCTTTGTTCATGTGGAAATACAGGTGAGAAACACCTGGAAAAATAGGGGAAACATCTGTATTTGATTTAGTGTTTTTTTTTTTTAAAGTTATATTTTATTACTTTATCTGTAAAACCTTATTTGATTTTGTTCAACCCATTCATTGTTGATAAGTAACTAAGTTTTCTTAAATCAAAGGTATAATCAGATACATTTGCTTATCCAAAGGGCCATTTGGATGACCTTATTTTAGGAGTAGGATGTCTTACCGTCTTAATCATGTCTTCTGAAAACAAAATATTGTTAGTAATAGCTTTAATAAGGTTGTTTGAGGCCTACTGTAATAACAAATGATATCATAAAGTGGAGAAGTTACATTTGTGGTTAATGAGACATATCATTTGGAAAGTTGACTTTTTTTTGTATTTTGTGTCTTATGTGATTCTCTCTCGAAATTATTCAATGTGTGAGTTTATGTTTGAATGCCTGGAGTTTCTGTTTTTGTGATGAAAAGATGAATAAGTGTATAAATAGCGTCATTCAAGTATGTGTGTAAATAGTGTCATTCAAATAAGTGTATAAATAGCATCATTCAAGTATGTGTGTAAATAGTGTCATTCAAGTAACTGTGTAAATAGCGTAATTCCAATCTTCTAGGTTGTGTGTTTTGATTATATCTAATTAATTTTTTTTTACGTGTGCACTTCACTGAACTGGATTTTATGTCAACAGAAGGTAAAATATTCTTTCATGACCTCCCACTAGTTTAAACAAAATAACACTGTTTACTTGTACAGACACAACTATTGTGTTTGGTGGCCACAGCTTAGACTGGTCACATTTGAGCAAGTCACATTTAATATTGTGTCTGGTGGCATCAGCTTAGATTGGTCACATTTGAGCAAGTCACATTTAACATGATGTTTGGTGGCATCAGCTTAGATTGGTCACATTTGAGCAAGTCACATTTAATATTGTGTTTGGTGGCCACAGCTTAGACTGGTCACATTTGAGCAAGTCACATTTAACATGATGTTTGGTGGCATCAGCTTAGATTGGTCACATTTGAGCAAGTCACATTTAATATTGTGTTTGGTGGCATCAGCTTAGATTGGTCCACATTTGAGCAAGTCACATTTAATATTGTGTTTGGTGGCATCAGCTTAGATTGGTCACATTTGAGCAAGTCACATTTAACATGATGTTTGGTGGCATCAGCTTAGACTGGTCACATTTGAGCAAGTCATATTTAACATGATGTTTGGTGGCATCAGCTTAGATTGGTCACATTTGAGCAAGTCACATTTAACATGATGTTTCCAGACACAACAGAATGTACATGTGGTGTTGTATTTTTGGTTGAGGGCGGGTTACACTGTTGACTTATTCTGAATAGACAATTTAGTTTCTATCAAGGACATAGATAGCTGTAGGTCAATAGGACATAGATAACTATAGGTCTATAGGACATATATAACTGTAGGTGTATATGACATAGATAACTATAGGTCTATAGAACATAGATAATTATAGGTCTATAGGACATAGATAACTATATGTCTATAGGACATATATAACTATAGGTCTATAGGACATATATAACTATAGGTCAATAGGACATAGATAACTATAGGTAAATAGGACATAGATAACTATAGGTCTATAGGACATATATAACTATAGGTCTATAGGACATATATAACTATAGGTCAATAGGACATATATAACTATAGGTCTATAGGACATAGATAACTATATGTCTATAGGACATATATAACTATAGGTCTATAGGACATAGATAACTATAGGTCAATAGGACATAGATAACTATTGGTCAATAGGACATAGATAACTGTAGGTCTATAGGACATATATAACTATAGGTCAATAGGACATAGATAACTATAGGTCAATACGACATAGATAACTATAGGTCCATTGTGAGTAATAGTAATGTGTTTTAAGATATTGTTAATGTGCTGCTGTGGCCGATGAAAATAAATTTAACTTTTTAAATTTTTTAAAAAACTTTTCATGGGAGATGAATCTTTAAATTTAGGGAATTTCTTATGGCTCCTTTTGGGAATAATCTCAATGATGGTACATAGTGCAGTTTGTTCCGTAGATATAAAATCAAATAGTTAAGTTTGTTCCGTAGAAATAAAATCAAATAGTTAAATTTGTTCCGTAGATATAAAATCAAATAGTTAAGTTTGTTCCGTAGATATAAAGTCAAAAGAAAATTAGTGTATTTGACGATGATTCAGTTTTGCCATCAGGTTAAAAAACATCTTTGGGTTCAGTTGATAATCACAAGTCAAACTAAGCTACACGAATTTTTATCTTATATTAGAGTGCCTTAAAAAACATGTTTGGTCCGTAGTCTGGAAAATGCCTATTTTAATAAAAGTGAGAATCTGTTTTAAAAATATACCATCAAATAATTCATGGAATCAACGAGTGTGTATTTAATATAATGCCTATCATGGGAGGGGAATCTGCCACCTAGGTCTGTGTGCCTAAAGCTGCCCACTAAGACACTCACGACTTGTCAGATCTAGACTCATGTTTATGTTGTTTATTTACTAATCCTTGAAATTTAATTATTGAAAAAAAAATCAGTTAAAGATTTTGAATAATTTTTTTTTTTAAATTGCAATTTTTTTTATTATTTATTTATTTTTTTTTTT
>MUZC01000573.1:147795-167559 GCA_002072015.1 Radix auricularia | reverse complement strand
GATGACGAGGAAGTAGACGGTGGTTCTGACGACAAACTTCCATCTTGTATGGAGTCTGTTGTTGATGTCTGTATTGATGTCTGTTGTTGATGTCTGTATTGATGTCAGTTGTTGATGTCAGTTGTTGATGTCTGTATTGATGTCAGTTGTTGACGTCAGTTGTTGATGTCAGTTGTTGATGTCTGTATTGATGTCAGTTGTTGATGTCAGTTGTTGATGTCTGTATTGATGTCTGTTGTTGAAGCTGTCATTCTAAATGTTGATGTCTGTTGTTGATGTCAGTTGTTGATGTCAGTTGTTGATGTCAGTTGTTGATGTCAGTTGTTGATGCCTGTATTGATGTCAGTTGTTGATGTCAGTTGTTGATGTCAGTTGTTGATGTCTGTATTAATGTCAGTTGTTGATGTCAGTTGTTGATGTCTGTTGTTGATGTCTGTATTGATGTCAGTTGTTGATGTCAGTTGTTGATGTCTGTATTGATGTCAGTTGTTGATGTCAGTAGTTGATGTCAGTTGTTGATGTCTGTATTGATGTCAGTTGTTGATGTCAGTTGTTGATGTATGTTGTTGATGTCTGTATTGATGTCTGTTGTTGAAGCTGTCATTCTAAATGTTGATGTCTGTTGTTGAAGCTGTCATTCTAAATGTTGATGTCTGTTGTTGAAGCTGTCATTCTGAATGTTGATGTCTGTTGTTGAAGCTGTCATTCTAAATGTTGATGTCTGTTGTTGAAGCTGTCATTCTGAATGTTGATGTCAGTTGTTGATGTCAGTTGTTGATGTCTGTATTGATGTCAGTTGTTGATGTCAGTTGTTGATGTCTGTTGTTGATGTCTGTATTGATGTCTGTTGTTGAAGCTGTCAGACTAAATGTTGATGTCTGTTGTTGAAGCTGTCAGACTAAATGTTGATGTCTGTTGTTGAAGCTGTCACACTAAATGTTGATGTCTGTTGTTGAAGCTGTCAGACTAAATGTTGATGTCTGTTGTTGAAGCTGTCAGACTAAATGTTGATGTCTGTTGTTGATGCTGTCACACTAAATGTTGATGTCTGTTGCTGTACTCAGGTGATGATGACGAGGAAGTAGACGGTGGTTCTGACGACAAACTTCCATCTTGTATGGATTACGTCATGCACTTTTTGACTTTGTTCTGGAAGCTTCTTTTTGCGTTTGTTCCACCAACAGGTAAGAATGTATAACCTTGAATCTTGCCCATCCAACCTGGAAATAGATTCTCAACGGCAAAATACTGAAAAAATGTAATCCCTTGTTATGGGCAGTGCCCATTGGGCACTGCTCCAATATTATTGTACCTAACTAATGATTGTTTAGTGATGTTGAAAAGGGGGATTGGGTGGTGGTGAGGGGCAAGTCTTACTTGACCACAAAATGTGCCCCCTTCTGGAATGGAATCTAATTCAGTGCTTCTCAAACTGCTTGTTTGTAGTTACGTCACCACCACAAAATGTTTTTAAAAATAAAAAAAAAATTAAAAAACTTTTTCTATATCAGATAGGAGTAGATGGGTTGGCATGAGAGAGTTATGAGAGAGTCATAAGGGAGTCATGAGAGAGTCACGAGAGAGTCATGAGAGAGTCATGAGAGAGTCACGAGAGAGTCATAAGAGAGACATGAGAGAGTCATGAGAGAGTCATGAGAGAGTCATGAGAGAGTCATAAGAGAGACATGAGAGAGTCATGAGAGAGTCATAAGTGAGTCACGAGAGAGTCACCAGAGAGTCATGAGAGAGGCATGAGAGAGAAACGAGAGAGTCACGAGAGTGTCATAATCGAGACATGAGAGAGTCATGAGAGAGTCACGAGAGAGTCATAAGCGAGTCATGAGAGACTCATGAGAGAGTCATGACAGAGTCTTGAGAGAGTCACGAGAGAGTCATGAGAGAGTCATGAGAGAGTCACGAGAGAGTCATGAGATAGTCATAAGAGAGTCATGAGAGAGTCATAAGAGAGACATGAGAGAGTCATGAGAGAGTCATAAGGGAGTCATGAGAGAGTCACGAGAGAGTCATGAGAGAGGCATGAGAGGGTAAAGAGAGAGTCACGAGAGAGTCATGATCGAGATATAAGAGAGTCATGAGAGAGTGACGAGAGAGTCTTGAGAGAGTCACGAGAGATTCATGAGAGAGACATGAGAGAGTCATGAGAGAGTGACGAGAGAGTCATAAGAGAGTCATGAGAGAGTGACGAGAGAGTCATGATCGAGACATAAGAGAGTCATGAGAGAGTGACGAGAGAGTCATGAGAGAGTCATGAGAGAGTGACGAGAGAGTCATAAGAGAGTCATGAGAGAGTGACGAGAGAGTCATGAGAGAGTCATGAGAGAGTCTGAGAGAGTAACGAGAGAGTCATAAGAGAGTCATGAGAGAGTCATGAGAGAGACATTAGAGAGTCATGAGAGAGTCATGATCGAGACATAAGAGAGTCATGAGAGAGTGACGAGAGAGTCATAAGAGAGTCATTAGAGAGTGACGAGAGAGTCATGATCGAGACATAAGAGAGTCATGAGAGAGTGACGAGAGAGTCATGAGAGAGTCATGAGAGAGTCATGAGAGAGTAACGAGAGAGTCATAAGAGAGTCATGAGAGAGTCATGAGAGAGACATGAGAGAGTCATGAGAGAGTCATGATCGAGACATAAGAGAGTCATGAGAGAGTGACGAGAGAGTCATGAGAGAGACATGAGAGAGTCATGAGAGAGTAACGAGAGAGTCATAAGAGAGTCATGAGAGAGTCATGAGAGAGACATGAGAGAGTCACGAGAGATTCATGAGAGAGACATGAGAGAGTCATGAGAGAGTAACGAGAGAGTCATAAGAGAGTCATGAGAGAGTGACGAGAGAGTCATGATCGAGACATAAGAGAGTCATGAGAGAGTGACGAGAGAGTCATGAGAGAGTCATTTGAGAGTCATGAGAGAGTCTTGAGAGAGTCACGAGAGATTCATGAGATAGACATGAGAGAGTCATGAGAGAGACATGAGAGAGTCATGAGAGAGACATGAGAGAGTCATGAGAGAGTCTTGAGAGAGTCACGAGAGAGTCATGAGAGAGACATGAGAGAGTCATGAGAGAGTCATGAGAGAGTCTTGAGAGAGTCTTGAGAGAGTCTTGAGAGAGTCTTGAGAGAGTCATGAGAGAGTCATAAGAGAGTCATAAGAGAGACATGAGAGAGTCACGAGAGAGTCATGAGAGAGACATGAGAGAGTCATGAGAGAGACATGAGAGAGTCATGAGATAGTCATGAGAGAGACATGAGAGAGTCATGAGAGAGTCTTGAGAGAGTCATGAGAGAGACATGAGAGATTCATGAGAGAGTCACGAGAGAGTCATAAGAGAGTCATGAGAGAGTCATGAGAGAGTCATAAGAGAGTCATAAGAGAGACATGAGAGATTCATGAGAGAGTCTTGAGAGAGTAACGAGAGAGTCATAAGAGAGACATAAGAGAGTAACGAGAGAGTCATAAGAGAGACATGAGAGAGTCTTGAGAGAGTCACGAGAGAGTCATGAGAGAGACATGAGAAAGTCATGAGAGAGACACGAGAGAGTCATAAGAGAGTCACGAGAGAGTCACAAGAGAATCATGAGAGAATGATGAGAGAGTTACGAGAGAGTCATGAGAGAATGACGAGAGAGTCTCGATAGAGTCATGAGAGAGTCTCGATAGAGTCATGAGAGAGTCTCGATAGAGTCATGATAGAGACACGAGAGAGTCATGAGAGAGTCACGAGAGAGTCATGAGAGAATGATGAGAGAGTTACGAGAGAGTCATGAGAGAATGACGAGAGAGTCTCGATAGTCATGAGAGAGTCACGAGGGAGTCATGATAGAGACACGAGAGAGTCATGAGAGTCACGAGAGAGTCATGAGAGAGTCATGAGAGAATGATGAGAGAGTTACGAGAGAGTCATGAGGGAATGACGAGAGAGTCTCGATAGAGTCATGAGAGAGTCACGAGAGAGTCATAAGAGAGACATGAGAGAGAGATGAGAGAGTCATAAGGGAGTCATGAGAGAGTCACGAGATAGTCATGAGAGAGACATGAGAGAGTCATGATCGAGACATGAGAGAGTCATGAGAGAGTCATGAGAGAGTCACGAGAGAGTCATTAGAGATACATGAGAGAGTCATGAGAGAGTCAAAAGGGAGTCATGAGATAGTCACGAGAGAGTCATGAGAGAGTCATGAGAGAGTCACGAGAGAGTCATTAGAGAGACATGAGAGAGTCATGAGAGAGTCAAAAGAAAGTCATGAGAAAGTCACGAGAGAGTCATGAGAGAGTCATGAGAGAGTAACGAGAGAGTCACGAGATATTTATTAGAGAGTCATGAGAGAGACATGAGAGAGTCATGATCGAGATCATGAGAGAGTCATGAGAGAGTCACGAGAGAGTAATAAGAGAGACATGAGAGAGTCATGAGAGAGTAACGAGAGAGTCATGAGACAGACATGAGAAAGTCATGAGAGAGTCACGAGAGAGTCATGAGAGAGTCACGAGAGAGTCATTAGAGACACATGAGAGAGTCATGAGAGAGTCATAAGGGAGTCATGAGATAGTCACGAGATAGTCATGAGAGAGTCATGAGAGAGTCATGAGAGAGTAACGAGAGAGTCACGAGATATTTATTAGAGAGTCATGAGAGAGACATGAAAGAGTCATGATCGAGATCATGAGAGAGTCATGAGAGAGTCACGAGAGAGTAATAAGAGAGACATGAGAGAGTCATGAGAGAGTCTTGAGAGAGTCACGAGAGAGTCATGAGAGAGTAACGAGAGAGTCATGAGACAGACATGAGAAAGTCATGAGAGAGTCACGAGAGAGTCATGAGAGAGTCATGAGAGAGCCATGAGAGAGTCACGAGAGAGTCATGAGAGAGTAACGAGAGAGTCATAAGACAGACATGAGAAAGTCATGAGAGAGTAACGAGAGAGTCACGAGAGAGTCATGAGAGAGACATGAGAGAGTCATGATAGAGACACGAGAGAGTCATGAGAGAGTCACGAGAGAGTCATGATAGAGACACGAGATAGTCATGAGAGAGTCATGATATAGACACGAGAGAGTCATGAGAAAGTCACGAGAGAGACACGAGAGAGACACGAGAGAGTCTCGATAGAGTCATGAGAGAGTCACGAGAGAGTCATGATAGAGACACGAGAGAGTCATGAGAGAGTCACGAGATAGTCATGATAGAGACACGAGAGAGTCTTGAGAGAGTCCAGGAGAGTCATGAGAGAGTCATGAGAGAGTCTCGATAGAGTCATGAGAGAGTCACGAGAGAGTCATGATAGAGACACGAGAGAGTCATGAGAGAGTCGAGGAGAGTCATGAGAGAGACATGAGATAGTCATGAGAGAGTCACGAGAGAGTCACGCGAGAGTCATGAGAGAGACACGAGAGAGTCATGAGAAAGTCACGAGAGAGTCATGAGAGAGACACGAGAGAGTCTCGATAGAGTCGTGAGAGAGTCACGAGAGAGTCATGATACAGACACGAGAGAGTCATGAGAGAGTCACGAGAGAGTCATGAGAGAGACACGAGAGAGACACGAGATAGTCATGAGAGAGTCATGAGAGAGTCACGAGAGAGTCATGAGAGAGACACGAGAGAGTCATGAGAGAGTCACGAGAGAGTCATGAGAGAGTCATGAAAGAGTCATGAGAGAGTCATGAGAAAGTCATGAGAGAGTCATGAGAGAGTCCAGGAGAGTCATGAGAGAGTCATGAGAGAGACACGAGAGAGTCATGAGAGAGTCATGAGAGAGTCTAGGAGAGTCATTAGAGAGTCATGAGAGAGTCCAGGAGAGTCATGAGAGAGACACGAGAGAGTCATGAGAGAGTCATGAGAGAGTCATGAGAGAGACACGAGAGAGTCATGAGAGTGTCCAGGAGAGTCATGAGAGAGTCATGAGAGAGACACGAGAGAGTCATGAGAGAGTCATGAGAGAGTCATGAGAGAGTCATGAGAGAGACACGAGAGAGTCATGAGAGAGTCCAGGAGAGTCATGAGAGAGTCCAGGAGAGTCATGAGAGAGTCCAGGAGAGTCATGAGAGAGTCATGAGAGAGTCACGAGATAGTCATGAGAGAGTCACGAGATAGTCATGAGAGATTCACGAGAGAGTCATGAGAGAGTCACGAGAGAGTCATGAGAGAGACACGAGAGAGTCTCGATAGAGTCATGAGAGAGTCACGAGAGAGTCATGATAGAGACAGGAGAGAGTCATGAGAGAGTTACGAGAGAGTCATGATAGAGACAGGAGAGAGTCATGAGAGAGTCACGAGAGAGTCATGATAGAGACATGAGATAGTCATGAGATAGTCATGCGCGAGTCACAATATAGTCATGAGATAGTCATGAGATAGTCATGAGATAGTCATGCGAGAGTCACGAGATAGTCATGAGATAGTCATGAGATAGTCATGAGATAGTCATGCGAGAGTCACGAGATAGTCATGAGAGAGTCATGAGAGAGTAACGAGAGAGTCACGAGATAGTCATGAGATAGTCATACGAGAGTCACGAGATAGTCATGAGATAGTCATGAGATAGTCACGAGATAGTCATGCGAGAGTCACGAGATAGTTATGAGATAGTCATGAGTTAGTCATGAGATAGTCATGAGATATTCATGAGATAGTCATGAGATAGTCATGAGATAGTAATGCGAGAGTCACGAGATAGTCATGAGATAGTCATGAGAGAGTCATGAGAGAGTAACGAGAGAGTCATGAGACAGACATGAGAAAGTCATGAGAGAGTCACGAGAGACTCATGAGAGAGTCATGAGAGAGACATGAGAGAGTCATGAGAGAGTCATGAGAGAGTCACGAGAGAGTCATGAGAGAGTAACGAGAGAGTCATGAGACAGACATGAGAAAGTCATGAGAGAGTAACGAGAGAGTCACGAGAGAGTCATGAGAGAGACATGAGAGAGTCATGATAGAGACACGAGAGAGTCATGAGAGAGTCACGAGAGAGTCATGATAGAGACACGAGAGAGTCATGAGAAAGTCACGAGAGAGATTCATGAGAGAGACACGAGAGAGTCTCGATAGTGTCATGAGAGAGTCACGAGAGAGTCATGATAGAGACACGAGAGAGTCATTAGAGAGTCACGAGAGAGTCATGATAGAGACACGAAAGAGTCATGAGAGAGTCCAGGAGAGTCATGAGAGAGACATGAGAGAGTCATGAGAGAGTCATGAGATAGTCATGAGATAGTCATGAGATAGTCATGAGATAGTCATGAGATAGTCACGAGAGAGTCATGAGAGAGACATGAGAGAGACATGAGAGAGACATGAGAGAGTCATGAGAGAGTCATGAGATAGTCATGAGATAGTCATGAGATAGTCACGAGAGAGTCATGAGAGAGTCATGAGAGAGACACGAGAGAGTCTCGATAGAGTCATGAGAGAGTCACGTGAGAGTCATGAGAGAGACACGAGAGAGTCATGAGAAAGTCACGAGAGAGTCATGAGAGAGACACGAGAGAGTCTCGATAGAGTCATGAGAGAGTCACGAGAGAGTCATGATAGAGACACGAGAGAGTCATGAGAGAGTCACGAGAGAGTCATGAGACAGTCATGAGATAGTCATGAGAGAGTCATGAGAGAGTCACGAGAGAGTCATGAGAGAGACACGAGAGAGTCTCGATAGAGTCATGAGAGAGTCACGAGAGAGTCATGATAGAGTCACGAGAGAGTCATGAGAGAGACACGAGAGAGTCTCGATAGAGTCATGAGATAGTGACGAGAGAGTCATGATAGAGTCACGAGAGAGTCATGAGAGAGACACGAGAGAGTCTCGATAGAGTCATGAGATAGTCACGAGAGAGTCATGAGAGAGTCACGAGAGAGTCATGAGAGAGACACGAGATAGTCATGAGAGGGTCCAGGAGAGTCATGAGAGAGACACGAGAGAGTCATGAGAGAGTCACGAGATAGTCATGAGAGAGTCATGAGAGAGTCACGAGAGAGTCATGAGAGAGACACGAGAGAGTCTCGATAGAGTCATGAGAGAGTCACGAGAGAGTCATGATAGAGACAGGAGAGAGTCATGAGAGAGTCACGAGAGAGTCATGATAGAGACAGGAGAGAGTCATGAGAGAGTCACGAGAGAGTCATGATAGAGACACGAGAGAGTCATGAGAGAGTCATGAGATAGTCATGAGATAGTCATGAGATAGTCATGAGATAGTCATGAGATAGTCATGCGAGTGTCACGAGATAGTCATGAGATAGTCATGAGATAGTCATGCGAGAGTCACGAGATAGTCATGAGATAGTCATGAGATAGTCATGCGAGAGTCACGAGATAGTCATGAGAGAGTCATGAGAGAGTAACGAGAGAGTCACGAGATAGTCATGAGATAGTCATGAGATAGTCATACGAGAGTAGCGAGATAGTCATGAGATAGTCATGAGATAGTCATGCGAGAGTCACGAGATAGTTATGAGATAGTCACGAGATAGTCATGAGATATTCATGAGATAGTCATGAGATAGTCATGAGATAGTCATGCGAGAGTCATGAGATAGTCATGAGATAGTCATGAGATAGTCATGAGATAGTCATGAGATAGTCATGAGATAGTCATGCGTGAGTCACGAGATAGTCATGAGATAGTCATGAGATAGTCATGCGAGAGTCACGAGATAGTGATGAGAGAATCATGAGAGAGTCATGAGAGAGTAACGAGATGTCACGAGATAGTGATGAGAGAGTCATGAGAGAGTAACGAGAGAGTCACGAGATAGTCATGAGATAGTCATGCGAGAGTCACGAGATAGTCATGAGAGAGTCATGAGAGAGTAACGAGAGTGTCACGAGATAGTCATGAGATAGTTATGCGAGAGTCACGAGATAGTCATGAGAGAGTCATGAGAGAGTAACGATAGAGTCACGAGATAGTCATGAGAGAGTCATGAGAAAGTAACGAGAGAGTCACGAGATAGTCATGCGAGAGTCACGAGATAGTCATGAGATAGTCATGCGATAGTCATGAGAGAGTCATGAGATAGTCATGAGATAGTCATGAGATAGTCATGAGATAGTCATGAGATAGTCATGAGAGATTAATGAGAGAGTCATGCGAGAGTCACGAGATAGTCATGAGATAGTCATGAGAGAGTCATGCGAGAGTCATGAGAGAGTTATGAGAGAGTCACGAGAGAGTCACGAGAGAGTCATGATAGAGACACGAGAGAGTCATAAGAGAGTCATGAGAGAGTCAAGAGAGAGTCTCGATAGAGTCATTAGAGAGTCATGAGAGAGTCATGCGAGAGTCACGAGAGAGTCATGATAGAGACACGAGGGAGTCATAAGAGAGTCATGAGATAGTCGTGCGAGAGTCACGAGATAGTCATGATAGAGACACGAGAGAGTCATAAGAGAGTCATGAGAGAATGATGAGAGAGTCATGATAGAGACACGAGAGAGTCATGCGAGAGACATGAGAGAGTCATGAGAGAGTCATGCGAGAGTCACGAGAGAGTCATGAGAGAGTCATGAGAGAATGATGAGAGAGTCTCGATAGAGTCATGCCAGAGTCACGAGATAGTCATGAGATAGTCATGAGAGAGTCATGAGAGAGTCATGAGAGAGTCACGAGAGAGTCATGAGAGAGTCATGAGAATAGCTGAGGTCAGTAATATGTTTGAGCAGACAAGTTACTGGCTTAATAAAATTGTATTTAAATTCTATGAGAACATTTCTATGACATTGCAGATGCTAATGAGACTAAAAGAGGAGGTCAATATTTTGCTACAAAAAGATATTTGTTTAAAACATGTTATATTTCAATGCTAAAAAATCCAGATTAACGTAGCACAATATTTTTTATGAAATACTATTTACTATATCCAAGTCCCTTGTTCTTTAGTGGGGGCTCAATGAAACTTGTGAATGCTACTTCATTAGCCCCATAGGCCGTCATGGTCTGATTAGGGGTTATTATTATTATATATACTAGTTCAAATATCCATAGATAAGTTATTCTCTGGCGAAATCCTTCACTATGCAAACGTGTTTAGAAATTGCCTTTAAAGCAGACCTAACCAATGTCAGACCTAACCAATGTCAGACCAATGTCAGACCTAACCAATGTCAGACATAACCCATGTCAGACCTAACCAATGTCAGACATAACCAATGTCAGATCTAACCAATGTCAGACATAACCAATGTCAGATCTAACCAATGTCAGAACAAACCAATGTCAGACATAACCAATGTCAGACATAACCCATGTCAGACATAACCAATGTCAGACATAACCAATGTCAGACCTAACCAATGTCAGACCAATGTCAGACCTAACCAATGTCAGACATAACCCATGTCAGACATAACCAATGTCAGACCTAACCCATGTCAGACATAACCAATGTCAGACCTAACCAATGTCAGACCTAACCAATGTCAGACCTAACCAATGTCAGACCTAACCAATGTCAGACCTAACACATGTCAGACCTAACCAATGTCAGACCTAACCAATGTCAGACCTAACCAATGTCAGACCTAACCCATGTCAGACCTAACCAATGTCAGACCTAACCAATGTCAGACATAACCACAGCCTTATGTTGAAATTAAAATCTCAAAACGTCTGTTTACTTATTTCTCAGACATGAAGTTTTCATTGACTTTGATTGCAGATTATTTTGGAGGCTGGGCGTGTTTTATTGTTTCAATTGTAATGATTGGATTTTTGACTGCAATCATCGGAGATGTGGCTGCTAGCTTTGGCTGTACCGTGGGGCTCAAAGATTCCATCACTGCAATATCTTTTGTGGCCTTGGGTACCAGTGTCCCAGGTAAGGAACAATCAATGGAATACAGCCTTGGGTACCAGTCAATCGCACACAAACACGGGTGTAAAAAAGAAAAACCCAGCAGTGCTTTAACTTCAACGAAGTTACAATATATGAAACACGTGAATGTGAGCCAAGGGAAGTTTAAAGAACTAAAGTACACATTGGCGAGTACAACACAAATAGAATCATTTATGAAACATTTATATTTTCTTATCTTATCTATTACAAAACCTCCTTATTTGCAGAAGATTATTGATTTTTACATTTATTCAGGATTTATGTCTAGTTTTGAAGTTTTTTTTTTTTTTAGATTTAGAGTTTTGAATGTTGATAGCGTGTTGGTATTTTTGGTTTCTTTAGGCAACCCATTTCACGCCCAAGTAGCAGACGGGAAGAAGGAGAATGTTTCGTGTTTGTTGTTACATACAAAAAGTATTTTTATCCCAAAATATTTTGACCTCTGCATAGTTTGGGGGTTAGGTGTGCAGCAAAGAAATGAATTATGTTTAAACTGCGTCTAGTAATGATTGAACTGTGTCTTGTTATGATTGAAATGTGTCTTGTTATGATTGAACTGTGTCTTGTTATGATTGAACTGTGTCTTGTTATGATTGAACTGTGTCTTGTTATGATTGAATTGTGTCTTGTTACAATTGAACTGTGTCTAGTTATGATTGAACTGTGTCTAGTTATGATTGAACTGTGTCTAGTTATGATTGAACTGTGTCTTGTTACAATTGAACTGTGTCTAGTTATGATTGAACTGTGTCTAGTTATGATTGAACTGTGTCTTGTTACAATTGAACTGTGTCTTGTTATGATTGAATTGTGTCTAGTTATGATTGAACTGTGTCTAGTTATGATTGAACTGTGTCTTGTTACAATTGAACTGTGTCTTGTTATGATTGAACTGTGTCTTGTTATGAACACTGTCAATGTCCTAATATATCCTCCACTATATTTAAATCTTCACATTGATCTGTGTGAATATTTCTCTTTCTTATCTGCTTGTCTATCAATCTTTAAACATTTACCCATACACCATTGGCAATATTTATATAATTTTGTGTGTGTATACCTCTGTACCAACATATACAGGTGTATGAGCATAGTCAGACTTAAACCCAAAGCTTTTATTCAGTTGTGATGATCTTACAATACTTACCACACAAAAAATCTTTGAACTAAATTCTTTGTTTCTTTTGATCCTTAGATACGTTTGCAAGTAAAGTAGCTGCCATACATGACAAATATGCAGATTCATCCATTGGAAATGTTACAGGCAGCAATGCTGTCAATGTATTCCTGGGCATCGGCATCGCATGGACCATTGCTGCGATATATCACGCCAGCAAGGGGAATAAGTTTGTAGTACCTCCTGGAAACCTGGCCATATCTGTTACCGTCTTTTGTGTTATGGCCCTTTTAACTATTGTAATAATGATGGCCCGACGGCATCCAGCAGTGGGCGGGGAGTTGGGGGGCCCCAGGTGTCTGAAATATTTAACAACCTGTGTCTTGGCCATGTTTTGGATTATTTACCTACTAATCTCATCTCTGGTGACCTACTGCTATATTCCCGGTTTTTAGAACATTCACCAACTGACACCCATGTAATTGTATGTTGATACTGATTGGTCAGGTTACAATCTAGTCTGCTATGTTCTGTCTTGTATGTTACTTCCTGTCTTGGGTGAAATGTCTGATGCCAAAGCTGTTAATAATCTTAGTTGAAGTATGTTATGGTCTTGTCTGTCACTTCCTGTCTTAGTTGAAGTGTATTATGGTCTTGTCTGTCACTTCCTGTCTTAGTTGAAGTGTATAATGGTCTTGTCTGTCACTTCCTGTCTTAGTTGAAGTATGTTATGGTCTTGTCTGTCACTTCCTGTCTTAGTTGAAGTATGTTATGGTCTTGTCTGTCACTTCCTGTCTTAGTTGAAGTGTATTATGGTCTTGTCTGTCACATCCTGTCTTAGTTGATGTATGTTATGGTCTTGTCTGTCACTTCCTGTCTTCTCGCTTTGTAATGTTTTACAACTTATGCAATGAAGGCAAAGTGATATTAAGATCAACAGTTTCTTCACTTCAATGTCCAAACAAACAAAAGTTTCTACAATATCATTTATATTTGAACTGTATGTCATTAATATCTACAATTAAAATGTACATCATTAAGCTATTCACCTTAAGTTTATCTCTCATTATGGTCTAGATCTGTATTTCATTTAGAACTTCATCTCTATTGTATTTATTTAAATGACCTTTCTGAAATAATTTTTTTACTATAGTTTTCTATTTAAAAATTGTTTGAAATTATCCTTTTTTTAATTGATTTATTCGTCTCATCATTAACTTATTTAAAATGACAGGTTGGCAGAATCTTGACTTCGGGACTTTTTTAAAACGTTATTCAAATTCTATTTTCAAGATATTTACAACTACTTATAAAAAAACTTTTTAAAAAATAAGTAATATACACCAGTATTTGGGACATTTTCTGATGTTTCTATTAATTTATACAAGATTTTACTTTACTGGTTGTTTTGGTTAGTTTGAATTATTTCATTTTGTATGTGAACTGCCTTCTTAACCTTATCAAACGTATTTGTTGGTGGTGCAAGGGAGACCATTGAAAGATGTGCCAGGATGTTTATTCCAGACTTATTTACAAATTGTTATTTTCACCAAGTCCTTTCAAATTTTTTTTAACAATTCAAGTTTAGAAATATTTTTTTTTTACCCAGTGAGGGTGGGGGAGGCCAAAAATCCTTATTGAAGTTTCTATATCAAAGTCAAGCAATTTCAAAAGTACATAAATAATTTAACTAACCAACAACTAGAAATTTGATTACATAAATTTTTAAGTTCCGTCACTTTTTGTGTAAGTAAGGGGCGTAGAGATGCTTCTTAAAAATATAGTTTATTAATGATCTAACAAATATAGTTTATTAATGATCTAACAAATATAGTTTATTAATGATCTAACAAATATAGTTTATTAATGATCTAACAAATATAGTTTATTAATGATCTAACAAAAAATTTAATATGATTTCAATGTTATTACAAATATTATGTACTGTAATTATTTTTTTAAAATCATACTTTTATGCTTAGCATAGAGCTCTTTTTACTCACAATAAAGTATTTTTAAAATAGTTGAGTGGAAGTGATATATGAAAAGTTTTGAGTTGTACAAAACTAAGGTCAAGGTTAGGGGATGTTGTACAATGATGACAGAGCTGAAATGATTCATTCATCATTTTAATGCTACTCACATCTTCCTGTGTATTACACAGACAGTACTTAGTGCATAAATACTTACATATTACAGTCATGGTACTTACTTAACACAGAACACATTATCTACTTATTGCTCACACTCACACAGTACCAACTTAGTACTCACACAGTACCAACTTAGTACTCACACAGTACCAACGTAGTACTCACACAGTACCAACGTAAGTACTCACACAGTACCAACTTAGTACTCACACAGTACCAACGTAGTACTCACACAGTACCAACGTAGTACTCAAACATTACCAACGTAGTACTCACTCAGTACCAACGTGGTACTCACACAGTAACTACTTAGTACTCACACATTACCAACTTAGCACTCACTCAAACAGTACCAACGTAGTACTCACACAGTACCAACTTAGTACTCACACAGTACCAACTTAGTACTCACACAGTACCAACGTAGTACTCACACAGTACCAACGTAGTACTCAAACATTACCAACTTAGCACTCACTCAAACAGTACCAACGTAGTACTCACACAGTACCAACTTAGTACTCACATTTTACCTAAACATTACTAGCACATATCTATTTCTACACTTTATTTACTACTCAGTACTCACTTAGTTCTGACATAAAATTACTAACCACACAGGAGAACACCACATTGTACTAATCACCACTCATACATTACATTCTTTTTAATTAAACTTCAGACGCAATAAGCTGTTGTTATTTTTTTTTAAATACATTTTACCCCATCTCAGAATGATGCATATGTGATTTTATTAATTATGTATGAGCGTGTGAATCTACAAATCTAAAAATTTAATGTAAACTACAATAAAAATTTCAACATCAATGAATTGTTTCAAATAGTCTGCCTTTCAGCTTATCAAATTTTTCATTCAAAAATTGTTTGATCTTTACTAAATTTCAAATAATTTTCACTTTACATTCAACATTGGATGATGTTTTAAATTAAATTTTCATCTGAGCATATTGAATACATTGACAGTTTGCTTGAAATAGTCCTGAGTCCTAGATGATTTGATAGATCAAAATGTCTCGTTGTTCTAAGATATTGTTGCTATGTTAGTTCACTTGTTGAACTTAACAAGGTCTTAGTTTTCCAACATGGCTGTATTAGCAAATAAGACTTGTCAAATGTTATGTTAGCAATTGTTCCTCTTCAAGCTGCCAGTGACCTGAAGTCGTGTTTAAAACCCGAGGATTTCTCTTGTGTCTGTCTTTTATTTATATTGATTATTGGTTGCTTGTTGCCGCCTTATATAACAATAGTTATTACAATTATTGCAGATTAAAATTTTCATTTAATTTTTTTGGTATCAAGTCTTCCATGAGTACTTGTGAAAATTAGTTGCCATGGTGATGGCATTGTTTCCATGGTGATGGCTTTGTTGCCATGGTGATGGCTCTGTTGCCGTGGAGATGGCATTGTTGCCATGGTGATGGCATTATTGCCATGGAGATGGCATTGGTGCCATGGTGATGGCTCTGTCGCCATGGTGATGGCAATGGTGTGCTCACTTTGCCCTATTTCAGCTAACATTAGAATATTTGTGTGCCTGGCACTTTGAGTATCCAGCCAAACTTTTTTTTATGGCCTACATAGAGATATTTAGTTAAAATGCACTCTGTTAGGGAATTAAACTAGTTAAAGCAGAGGTGTACAACTTAAATATTTTGAAGTTTCTGCTCTAAAAATCTGGTTTGAAATTTCTTTGACATTCTATCTCCATTCATTTCTATCAGATCAGTTTTTTCAAATTACCTTAGCGCTGTTACTTAATATTTCGATTACATTTAATTGAATTTTTTGCACTGCCATATTGTATATTCATAAAGTTAAACTTAATGCCACGATAACAAAAAATAATTTGGCTCTGTGTTTGACTGTTGTGAGTTTTAAATTATGACATCAATAAATTTTGGAATATTCTTCTTATAATTAGACTTAGGAGGTATCACATAATATTAATTAGGGTTAAATTTAATCTGTGATGAACAATTCTAGTTATGACTTACTTGAATTTCACTGTGTAAACTTAGCTAGAAAATTATTCTTTCAAAACTTTTCTCAAAATTTCGTTAATGTTGAAGTAAATAAATCATAAAATCAATGAATCAAGGCAGGAGAGCATCTGAAGACAATAAACAACCTGACGAGAATCATTCTTTACTATAGTAACAGTCAAACAAATGAAATTTTGAAAACTGGGCATGAATGAAAAAAAAGGGGTTGGGGGTGTAACCTACAGTAAGAAGACAGTAATAATTTATTGCAAACGTTTTCATTGTCTTGCTGTCTTTATTTTAGTCGTCCTCCTATCTTGTTACTAACCTGGCTGCAGTCTCTCAGATAAATTATAAATTAAAAAGTAGTTGTTAATCCCAGAATATTTTTAACACTTTTTTAGATTCATATAACACTGATAAATTTTTTGAGCAAGGAAGTATGTGGCAAACGTTCTGAATAATTAAACTTAATGACAATTATACCAATAAATATTGACATATTTTTCTAAAATGTTTCATTTTATATGAGCACATGATAAACATAATTAACTTTCTAATTTTGTCACTAACTCCTATGGTTAAGGTTAAATTATTTAAAGATATTATAGAGATAACATTCATTCTAACCTGGACCACTGGTGCATGCAAACTCAGGTTTTTAGACTGTTGACAGCAGAGGTCCTCACACTGTTGACAGCAGAGGTCCTAACACTGTTGACAGCAGAGGTCCTCACACTGTTGACAGCAGAGGTCCTCACACTGTTGACAGCAGAGGTCTTCAAACTAACATCGGGCATCTGAGATCATATTGCCAATTTTATTTGTGACACTTTGTTGCCACTGAAATGTGCAGACATTGTGATGTTTACATATGCCTTATTTACTCATAAATTTACCTTGTCAATGTTAACTATTGCCATTTAGAAATATTTATTCTTTAAATTTTTGTTTTTCATTCAATTTTGTACAATTACACATAGTAAAACAAGAAGATTTCATTTTTACTTTAAGCAGTCCAATTTTAGAAATAAAAGTCATTTTTTGATTCATGAAAAATACTACTATGTTTTAAGTAATGGACTTATGACAACATTTTTTTTTATAAAAGTATATATTTATTGTTAAATAATGGAATACAAATGTTATAAAAGCAATGCAAGTAATGTCAAAAAGTAGTGAATGTTTAAATCAAGAATAAAAGTAATTCTGTTTAAATGTCTTATTACAACACATTTTTTTTTTAAAAAGACATTTTTTGCATTACAAATAGTTTGTCATGAAACTGAACTTTATAATTTCATTTTTCAATCTGATGTTTTTTTTAATATGTCAACTTTGTGATTTTGCTAGTCTCTAGTCTTGTGGTACTATGTCAACTAGTTGTATGTCTACTTCCAAGTTAACTCTGTAACTCTATGCATGGCTCTGGAATTACAATTTCAGCTGTGCATAAAGGTGTGAAGAGGTTTTTATTTAGGACCCCAGGTTTGTCAAAAATATTGGGGCACCTACCTGTCATTACTCTCACTCCCATCCCAACCACTAAAAAAAATGAATAAATAAATTATTAGAAAATGAAATCTTTGCGTATGTCTTTTACAAAAATTGTTTTATTTTAATTGTCATGGTTATCTCCTACCAAGTGCTTACATTAATTTTTATGTCAGTCTAGCTAATTACCCGCACTTTGCAGCGGTAATTGAAGATTTCAGTTAGCATTTAGAACCCGTAAACACTAATTCAAAACCCCTTTGATTTCATTCTGGATCATGATGGATATACTAAATATATTAACTAAACCGCCTTGGAACAGATGTTAGAAGTTCATTACCGGATTGGAAATTTTATTATTTTTTTAATTACATTTGGTCAACAATTTATCCATTTACTCAGTAGACACTTTTTTAATTACCTTTTGTATAACTAATGTTAATTAATGGCATACGGGACCCCAGCCCTAAATGGTGTTTTTACTATTAAAACTTAAAAAACCCCCACTAAAATAAGGGTCGGTGTAAAATGTATAGTTCAAAACAACAGCTTATTTCAATTAGGATCATGATGAATATATTAGTTAGTCAGAATTTGTTTTAAAACTCGAGTGTAATCGAATGGTTAAAATGTCTTATCCGGCATCCTTCCGTCTCGCGAGACGATGGTGCATCACCGTTGGGTTGGGTTGCATTTCCTCGAGTGACTGTGCAGTCCTATCCTTGAGTGACAGTCTTTGCCACAGTTTTTACACACGAGTTCTGTGCTTCCAAATGTTTTGGCCTTTCTCCTAGCTCTTCTGTCTGCAGCCTCCTCCATTCTTCGCTCCTCGGCTACTATGACGCCCTCTTTGACAACTGTGCGCCACGTAGATCGGTCTTCTGCCTTACACTCCCAGTCACTTGTATGTATTTTGGCTGCTTTCATGTCCCTTTGACAGACATCTTTGAATCGCAAGCGTGGGCGACCTGTTTTCCTCTTTCCTGAAGCAAGTTCACCATATAGGAGGTCCTTCGGGATGCGGCCGGGGCTCATTCTTTTGACATGTCCTAGCCACCTCAGGCGTCTTTCACTAAGAATTGAGAACATGCTTTGGGTATTGGCACGCGTTAGTACCTCACTATTAGGCACTTTTTCTTGCCATTTAATACCAAGGATGCGGCGCAAGCATCTCAAATGGAAGCTGTTAAGCTTACGCTCTTGTGATGTATAAGTGGTCCATGTCTCGCTCCCATATAGTAGTGTACTGATGACACAGGCTCGATAGATGCACAGTTTGGTTTTCTCCGTTAGCTTGGTGTTTTGCCAGACCCGCTTATTTAGTTTAGCCATTGTTGCGGCTGCCTTGCCAATTCTGCTGTTTATTTCTTCTTCAATGGACAGTGTATTGGAGACCTTGGATCCCAAGTAGGTGAAGCTGTCCACAACCTCCAAGTTTTCATTATCGATATTTATGGTAGGAGGAGGTCGAGTGTCTTGGGCCATGATGTTTGTCTTTTTCAAGCTGATTTGCAGACCAAATTCTTTGCAGGCATTGGAGAAGCTTGACACGAGTTGTTGCAAACCAGATTCTGTATGTGCTGTTAGTGCCGCATCATCCGCAAATAGTAGCTCTCGAATTAGGACATCCGTCGTTTTGGTCTTGGCTCGGAGGCGGGCAGTGTTGAAAAGTCCTCCATCAGCTCTGGTATGTAACCAGATTCCCTCACTGCTATCCTTGAATGCGTATCGAAGAAGTACAGAGAAGAATATTGCGAAGAGTGTTGGTGCGAGTACACAACCTTGTTTAACTCCGCTGCTGACAGGGAAGGCCTCTGACTTAGCTCCATCGAACTGTACTGTGCCAAGCATATTTTCATGGAACTGTCTGATGATGGCAAGTAGGTGAGGGGGACATCCAATTTTTGCCAGTATTTGGAATAGCCCGTTGCGACTGACTAAGTCGAAGGCTTTTGTAAGGTCCACAAATGCAATGTATAGTGGCATCTGCTGCTCTCTGCATTTTTCCTGGAGCTGTCGTATGGAGAACACCATGTCTATGGTAGACCGACCGGACCGGAAACCACACTGAGATTCTGGATAGACGCGGGATGCTAGGCTTTGTAAACGTTTTAGTTTAATGCGGGCAAAGGTCTTTCCTAC
>MUZC01000573.1:86547-132960 GCA_002072015.1 Radix auricularia | reverse complement strand
CTCTAATTTGGATTAGTTTCTTTCCATTCATAAAATATTTGAACCCACACACAGCCAACAGTCAACCCACACACAGCCAACAGTCAACCCACACACATCCAACAGTCAACTCACAGACAGCCAACAGTCAACCCACACAACTAACAGTCAACCCACACACAGCCAACAGTCAACCCACACACAGCCAACAGTCAACCCACACACAGCCAACAGTCAACCCACAGACAGCCAACAGTCAACCCACACACAGCCAACAGTCAACCCACACACAGCCAACAGTCAAAGCTATCTGTTTGGGGTTAAGTCATCTTGATCATGACATTATCGAACTTTGGTAGCTAACACGCGCCCTCGCGGCAGTCAGCAGCAAAGCTCGACAAGTGCTTCCTTCCAGACCTCACCTCGCGGCTATTTTTGTAAGCACACTTACATGCGACCTTTTCCCGTAGTGTCAGTAGAAATAGTGGGAAATCTTTACTTTCAGCTGTTGGTCAGATAAAATAGTGGGAAATCTTTACTTTCAGCTGTTGGTCAGGTAAAATAGTGGGAAATCTTTACTTTCAGCTGTTGGTCAGGTAAAATAGTGGGAAATCTTCACTTTCAGCTGTTGGTCAGGTAAAATAGTGGGAAATCTTCACTTTCAGCTGTTGGTCAGGTAAAATAGTGGAAATCTTTACTTTCAGCTGTTGGTCAGGTAAAATAGTGGGAAATCTTCACTTTCAGCTGTTGGTCAGGTAAAATAGTGGGGAATTTTTTTTTCAGCTTTTGGTCAGGTAGAACAGTGGCAAATCTTTCAATTTCAGTTTTCTTGCAAACAATTTTTTTTAAGTATTTAAATTACAGTGAAATTACAAGCATTTTTTTGAATAAAAACGTATTCCCTAATAAATAAAAAGTATATGATTATGTTAAAACACGTAACATTTTGTTTTTAAATTTATCAACTCAATCTTATAACCAATCTGCAAAGAGCCCTCCCATTCCCAACCCACCCCTACACTGCTGCCCACTTATCTACAAACTCTAAGAGAAGTGCACTCAATCTACTGCTCTAGCAAAAGTTTATTTTCTTTCTGTACTCTGGCTTTTTGGGCCACGAATCATTCAACTAGTTCTGCTAAAAGCTTCAAACACACGAAAAAAGTTCCCAAGAAACGTATTTCAAGGTTTTTGTGCTCGGGAGAAAGACTGCCACAAACAAAAAAATCTGAAAACAGCATCAAAACACGAGGTCGTGTTGAGTTGTCCTAAGCAGAAGAGACTCGTCAATTGTTAAAACGTGTGCCAGCGAGCAATGACAACAGAACTCTGCCGACATCAGGGGAGCGACATGAGAAGCCCCGGGGCCCTTTGAGACTTGAACTTCAGTTGACTCACATGGCTTGAGTTAACGCTGTCCCCGGACCCGCCTATGCCAGCATCCTCCTCTGAACTCCTACTGTTACCGCTTCTAAAAATAATATCCCTAAAAAAAAACAAAAGAAGAAAAAGAAACTATCGCAATTGAATTGCCAGACTTGGCGGTGCAACCTTTTGTGTTGGACGCTGGACTAGATCCTTGGTGAGTCATAGACAAACATGGCACGGAAATGTTCTCAAGATATATTACGTGCAGTTAATGGCATAGGAATCATGACAGATAGGATGTCAGACAGGTAGGCTGTCAGTTAGCTATCAGCTAGGCTGTCAGTTAGATATGAGCTAGGCTGTCAGTTAGCTATCAGCTAGGCTGTCAGTTAGCTATCAGCTAGGCTGTCAGCTATCAGCTAGGCTGTCAGTTAGATATCAGCTAGGCTGTCAGCTATCAGCTAGGCTATCAGTTAGATATCAGCTAGGCTGTCAACTATCAGCTAGGCTGTCAGTTAGATATCAGCTAGGCTGTCAGTTAGATATCACATAGGCTGTCAGTTAGCTATCAGCTAGGCTGTCAGTTAGCTATCAGCTAGGCTGTCAGTTAGCTATCAGCTAGGCTGTCAGTTAGCTATCAGCTAGGCTGTCAGTTAGATATCAGCTAGGCTGTCAGATTGATGTTACATAGGCTGTCAGTTGGATTTCACATAGCTGGTAGATGGATGTCAGATAGCTATCAGATAGACTGTCACATACCTAGCTGTCAGATAGAATGTCACGTGGCTTTCAGATAGCTGGTAGATGAATGTCAGATAGCTATCAGATAGACTGTCAGATACCTAGCTGTCAGATAGAATGTCACGTGGCTTTCAGATAGCTGGTAGATGGATGTCGTATAGCTATCGGATAGGCTGTCAGATTGATGTCAGATGGCTGTTAGAGACTGTGTTTATGATTAAAGGAGTTTTTGCTTGTAAACACCATGGTTTAATACAGAAAGTTTCTACCAGGGGTGCCGAAATATTCATAAACAGGGGTGTCGAAATATTCCTGACCAGGGGTGCAGAAATTTTCCCGACCTGACCTTTTGAAAGCATTCTAGCCAGGGTGTAGAACAATGAGGTTTCTTTGTCTGTGTGCAGAGTAAAAAAAAAAAACAACTCTTGTGCAAAGTTGCACAGCATTAATTTTTGTGCAACATTTAACCAAATTTGCTTCACAGTAATTCTAATCTGCTGCGCGGCGTCAGTGAGATATTTGTGCGGCCGCACAACCACGCAGCGTAAATAGAACGTTAGTGTAGAAAGCTTCTTCCCAGGGGTGTTGAAAGATTACTTAACCAGGGGTGCCGAGATATCCTGACCAGGGGTGCCGAGATATCCTGACCAGGGGTGCCGAGATCCCCTGCGAAGAATAAAGTCCCCAAAAATGATGCATGTCTGAACTTGTATATCAGTCTCCTGTTATATTGTGGTGTATATCAACCTCCTGTTATATGGTGGTGTATATTAGCCTACTGTTATATTGTGGTGTATATCAACCTCCTGTTATATTGTGGTATATATTAGCCTACTCTTATATTGTGGTGTATATCAGCCTCCTGTTATATTGTGGTGTATATCAGCCTATTGTTATATTGTGGTGTATATCAGCCTCCTGTTATATTGTGGTGTATATCAGCCTATTGTTATATTGTGGTGTATATCAACCTCCTCTTATATTGTGTTATGCAGTTATAACTTATAACAGTTATGCAGTAAAATGTATTCAAATAGGAGTCAAGAGTTTGAGCTGTAGATCTACTAATGTTAACAACCTTTGACTTCAGCGAGTTAAGTTGACATTTAATCACGCCAAATTGTTTTCAATAACTTACGTATGTGTACACTTACCTGTGTATAGCGCAGTACCCTTAACTGTGTAAAGTGCAGTAGACAGTTAGTATACAGCGCAGTACAGTACACTTTTTAGTATACAGCGCAGTACACTTACCTGTGTATAGCGCAGTGCACTTACCTGCATATAGCGCAGTACACTTACCTGTATATAGTGCAGTACACTTACCTGTATATAGCGCAGTACACTTACCTGTGTATAGCGCAATACACTTACATGTATATAGCGCAGTGCACTTACCTGTATTTAGCGCAGTACACTTACCTGTATATAGCGCAGTGCACTTACCTGTATATAGCGCAGTGCACTTACCTGTATATAGCGCAGGAAACAAGCATGTGGATGAGTTCACCACACTTTACAAACAATTAGACAAAAGACGTTGCACTCTTAATTAATATTCCTAAAGATACAACACACGCAAACACTTTAGACAGATGTCAATACATGGACTTTTAAAGTCTTTTGTGTGTCAGGCGTAATTGTGGGGTAGAGAGGAGGGGGGAGAAAGAGCGATCGAGAGAGACAGAGATATAGTGAGAGAGACAGAGATAGCGAGAGAGAGATAGCGAGAGAGACAGAGAGATATTGAGAGAGACAGAGAGATAGCGAGAGAGAGATAGCGAGAGAGAGAGATAGCGAGAGAGAGATAGCGAGAGAGACAGAGATAGCGAGAGAGAGATAGTGAGAGAGACAGAGAGATATTGAGAGAGACAGAGAGATAGCGAGAGAGAGATAGCGAGAGAGAGATAGCGAGAGAGAGATAGCGAGAGAGACAGAGATAGCGAGAGAGAGATAGCGAGAGAGACAGAGAGATATTGAGAGAGACAGAGAGATAGCGGGAGAGACAGAGAGATATTGAGAGAGACAGAGATAGCGAGAGAGACAGAGAGATAGCGAGAGAGACAAAGAGATATCGAGAGAGACAGAGATAGCGAGAGAGACAGAGATAGCGAGAGAGAAGATAGCGAGAGAGACAGAGATAGCGAGAGAGACAGAGAGATATCGAGAGAGAAAGAGAGATATCGAGAGAGACAGAGAGATATCGAGAGAGAGAGAGAGATAGCGAGAGAGACAAAGAGATATCGAGAGAGACAGAGATAGCGAGAGAGACAGAGATAGCAAGAGAGACAGAGATAGCGAGAGAGACAGAAAGATAGCGAGAGAGACAGAGAGATATCGAGAGAGACAGAGATAGCGAGAGAGACAGAGATAGCGAGAGAGATAGCGAGAGAGACAGAGAGATATCGAGAGAGACAGAGATAGCGAGAGAGACAGAGAGATATCGAGAGAGACAGAGATAGCGAGAGAGACAGAGATATAGCGAGAGAGACAGAGATATATCGAGAGAGACAGAGATAGCGAGAGAGATATCGAGAGAGACAGAGAGATAGCGAGAGAGACAGAGAGATATCGAGAGAGACAGAGATAGCGAGAGAGACAGAGATATAGCGAGAGAGACAGAGATATATCGAGAGAGACAGAGATAGCGAGAGAGAGAGAGATAGCGAGAGAGAGATAGCGAGAGAGAGATAGCGAGATAGACATAGATAGCGAGATAGAGATATCGAGAGAGAGAGAGAGATATCGAGAGAGACAGAGATAGCGAGAGAGATAGAGATAGCGAGATAGAGATATCGAGAGAGAGAGATATCGAGAGAGACAGAGATAGCGAGAGAGATATATCGAGAGAGACAGAGAGATGGCGAGAGAGACAGATGGATAGCGAGAGAGATAGAGTTAGCGAGAGAGACAGAGAGTTGTGAACAGCCATTAAGAGGAATAACAAAACAGCAGGGAAGAGCGAAAGATGTGACATCATTTTGACCTGGTCAGCTAGTGACCAATCATTTACACGTCTGGCGGGTAACAAACAGCAGCTGATTTAAATGATTAAACAATGAATTCTCAGTGGGATCAGGTATGAAACGATTCATCTATTTCAGGTGAGACGTGGTCCAACATCCGGGTACGCCAAGCTCTATTGACTTACCAATCAATCTTACAATACCAACATCCGGGTACACCAAGCTCTATTGACCTTACCCATCAATCCTACAATCCCAACATCCGGGTACACCAAGCTCTATTGACCTTAACCATCAATCCTACAATCCCAATATCCGGGTACACCAAGCTCTATTGACTTACCAGTCAATCCTACAATCCCAATATCCGGGTACACCAAGCTCTATTGACCTTAACCATCAATCCTACAATCCCAACATCCGGGTACACCAAGCTCTATTGACCTTACCCATCAATCCTACAATCCCAACATCCGGGTACACCAAGCTCTATTGACCTTAACCATCAATCCTACAATCCCAATATCCGGATACACCAAGCTCTATTGACCTATCCATTAATCCTACAATCCCAACATCCGGGTACACCAAGCTCTATTGACCTAACCATCAATCCTACAATCCCAACATCCGGGTACACCAAGATCTATTGACCTATCCATTAATCCTACAATCTTTGAATGCATCAAGCGAACAACTCCCTCTTTTGTTAACACAACCCTCCATCCTCTCACACCAGTATTAAATAACAGCGCACACTCATTTGAGCAAACGAACATAGAAGCTTACAATTTGGCTGATCCTACAATCATGCCGGTCAAAACATGTTTTAACAGGTGATATGTTGGCTGGACAGTAGGTCAAAACATGTTTTAACAGGTGATATGTTGGCTGGACAGTAGGTCAAAACATGTTTTAACAGGTGTTATGTTGGCTTGAAAGTAGGTCAAAACATGTTTTAACTGAGTATATGTAGGCTGGACAGTAGGTAAAAACATGTTTTAACAGGGTATATATTGGCTGGACAGTATGTCAAAACATGTTTTAACAGGTGTTATGTTGGCTGGAAAGTAGGTCAAAACATGTTTAACTGAGTATATGTAGGCTGGACAGTAGGTAAAAACATGTTTTAACAGGGTATATATTGGCTGGACAGTATGTCAAAACATGTTTTAACAGGTGTTATGTTGGCTGGAAAGTAGGTCAAAACATGTTTTAACTGAGTATATGTTGGCTGGACAGTAGGTCAAAACATTTTTTAACATGGTATATGTTGGCTGGACAGTAGGTCAAAACATGTTTTAACAGGTGATATGTTGGCTGGACAGTATGTCAAAACATGTTTTAACAGGTGATATGTAGGCTGGACAGTAGGTCAAAACATGTTTTAACAGGTGATATGTTGGCTGGACAGGTCAAAACATGTTTTAACAGATTATATGTTGGCTGGACAGTAGGTCAAAAAGCAATCTCTTGTGACGTCATGTCAAGCCACAGGTGATATTTTGGCTGGACAGTAGGTCAAAACATGTTTTAACAGGTGATATGTTGGCTGGACAGTATGTCAAAACATGTTTGAACAGGTGATATGTAGGCTGGACAGTAGGTCAAAACATGTTTTAACTGAGTATATGTAGGCTGGACAGTAGGTCAAAACATGTTTTAACAGGGTATATATTGGCTGGACAGTATGTCAAAACATGTTTTAACAGGTGATATGTTGGCTGGACAGTAGGTCAAAACATGTTTTAACAGGTGTTATGTTGGCTGGAAAGTAGGTCAAAACATGTTTTAACTGAGTATATATTGGCTGGACAGTAGGTCAAAACATTTTTAACATGGTATATGTTGGCTGGACAGTAGGTCAAAACATGTTTTAACAGGTGATATGTTGGCTGGACAGTAGGTCAAAACATGTTTTAACAGATTATATGTTGGCTGGACAGTAGGTCAAAAAGCAATCTCTTGTGACGTCATGTCAAGCCACCTATACCCTGATAAAATAAAATATTTTCTAACATTTACAGCCACCATTCATCTATTAACTCCCTTACTTCCGTCCAGATTCCGTTACATTCGTACATCCATTGATTCCCTTACATCCATTCATCTGTTGATTTACTTACATCCGTCCATTTGTTGATTCACTTACATCCGTCCATATGTTGATTCACTTACATCTATTCATTTGTTGATTCCCTTAAATCGTTCATGTATTCAATATACAGCATCGTGATTACATATCCTCTATAATACAACAACTTATCGTCTGCCTCATTCATTGCTACGTCATCTTCAATCTGGCTTCATTAATTATTACCACAACATTGTCCACCCAACCTTTACACAACTCATTCCTTGCCTTTAAATACGACATGTCTAAGTTTATTTATACTCTTATCTTTAAAGTTATTTGCTTTAAAACCGCGACTTGCCAAATATTTATTGAAGACATCTCGTGGGCCATGAAAGATGACCACACGAGTGTTAATAGCCACCCCCACCCCCCTTGCAGAGTCTTTTAAAACACAGGGAAAAGATCACCAGTCGGGCATGGAATGATGTATGACCCCAATCAATTCTCCCGCTGGTTTTTGTTTCTCCCAGGGTTCCACAAGGTTGCCCTTTTCAACACCCCCTGCCCCATCTCCCCTCCCACCTTGAAAACCTCACACCATCAGCGCCCACCCCTCCCCCACCTTAAAGCCTCACACCATCAGGCCTGTGAATTCGATTCCGTTCGGGCTGATTATGAAAAACAACAAGAGTAGAGAGGCAGCAACCCTAGCCCATCGCTCATTTGTAAAGTTATCTGCCCCTGGAAGGATGAGGGAAGGGAAGGCACTTTCAGGGCGTAGTCTAAATACACTGAACATGGGGAGGGGATGATTGTAGTAGTGGACTGATTAGGTGGCATTTAGAGTTTAGTCTGTTGCTGATAATGTGGACACATTAGGTGGCGTTTAGAGTTAGGTCTGTGACTGATAATGTGCTCTTGTAGGTGGAGTTTAGAGTTAGGTCTGTGCCTGATAATGTGCTATTGTATGTGGCGTTTAGAGTTAGGTCTGCCTGATAATGTGGTCTTGTAGGTGGCGTTTAGAGTTAGGTCTGTGCCTGATAATGTGCTCTTGTAGGTGGAGTTTAGAGTTAGGTCTGTGCCTGATAATGTGCTATTTTATGTGGCGTTTAGAGTTAGGTCTGTGCCTGATAATGTGGTCTTGTAAGTGGCGTTTAGAGTTAGGTGTGTGCCTGATAATGTGCTCTTGTATGTGGTATTTAGAATTTAATCTGTTTCCGCTTATGTGGTCTTTTAGGTGGCATTTAAAATTTAGTGATTAAACATATATGCCAACATTCCAATTATCTTTGGTTCCATCAACTCAATATTTAGAACATTAAAAAAACAAACCTCCTCCTACCATATATATCGATAATGAAAACTTGGAGGTTGTGGACAGCTTCACCTACTTGGGATCCAAGGTCTCCAATACACTGTCCATTGAAGAAGAAATAAACAGCAGAATTGGCAAGGCAGCCGCAACAATGGCTAAACTAAATAAGCGGGTCTGGCAAAACACCAAGCTAACGGAGAAAACCAAACTGTGCGTCTATCGAGCCTGTGTCATCAGTACACTACTATATGGGAGCGAGACATGGACCACTTATACATCACAAGAGCGTAAGCTTAACAGCTTCCATTTGAGATGCTTGCGCCGCATCCTTGGTATTAAATGGCAGGACAAAGTGCCTAATAGTGAGGTCCTAACGCGTGCCAATACCCAAAGCATGTTCTCAATTCTTAGTGAAAGACGCCTGAGGTGGCTAGGACATGTCAAAAGAATGAGCCCCGGCCGCATCCCGAAGGACCTCCTATATGGTGAACTTGCTTCAGGAAAGAGGAAAACAGGTCGCCCACGCTTGCGATTTAAAGATGTCTGTCAAAGGGACATGAAAGCAGCCAAAATACATACAAGTGACTGGGAGTGTAAGGCAGAAGACCGATCTACGTGGCGCACAGTTGTCAAAGAGGGCGTCATAGTAGCCGAGGAGCGAAGAATGGAGGAGGCTGCAGACAGAAGAGCTAGGAGAAAGGCCAAAACATTTGGAAGCACAGAACTCGTGTGTAAAAACTGTGGCAAAGACTGTCACTCAAGGATAGGACTGCACAGCCAGTCGAGAAAATGCAACCCAACCCAACGGTGATGCACCATCGTCTCGCGAGACGGAAGGATGCCGAATGCCGAATAAAAAAACAAAGATGTTATTAAATACAATTAGTCCAACACGTCAGTCACAATGTCTTACAATTACCTTAACTACCAAGGAATGCGTGACGCCATCACGCCTGAATGACAACAATGGGGTGGGCTGGGTAAACTAATTGTCACTGACACAACAATGCGGTGGGCTGGGTAAACTAATTGTCACTGACACAACAATGCGGTGGACTGGGTAAACTAATTGTCACTGACACAACAATGCGGTGGGCTGGGTAAACTAATTGTCACTGACACAACAATGCGGTGGGCTGGGTAAACTAATTGTAACTGACACAACAATGCGGTGGTCTGGGTAAACTAATTGTCACTGACACAACAATGCGGTGGGCTGGGTAAATTAATTGTCACTGACACAACAATGCGGTGGTCTGGGTAAACTAATTGTCACTGACACAACAATGCGGTGGGCTGGGTAAATTAATTGTCCACAAATATTCACTGAAACAACAATGCCAATAAATGCCCATCTAACCCTCCCCCTTCCACTAACCCTCAGTCTCGCGCAGACACACCAAGGGAGAGAGAAGAGAGAGAGACAGAGAGAGAAGGTGTGTGAGGATGGAGGAAGTATTTAAGAGATTCCAATCTTCTATGACGACGTACTTTATTACTTTGAGTTAACAAAATGAGGGGTAGGACTGCAATCAGGCTTATAAAAAAATAAATGGAAGAGACGTAAACAAGGTAATGGTGAGCCTTACCGGACGTAACAAAATAGCGAACCTTTCGGCAAAGAGCCTTTTTCAACGAACATACAATACACAAATAAAACGAAAATAAAAAATAAAAATAAGAAACTTAGCTGCGGTGAAATCCAAAGAATCCAAGAAAGTGAAACTGAGAGATGACAGAGCGAATTTATATAGGAAAGCAGAGAATGGGCGGGGCAAACGCCTAGGTGGTCAAAGAAAACAACACATTCATCCCATGTGGGGCGAGTGTATTTTGAGCAGGCCAAGATGGTGTTTTTACCCGAAAGTGTGATATAATTACAATAATCGATTATTTGTTCAAAAGCACGATACCACATCAACAAATGAACATTTGAAGGCAATAATAAAGTTCATATGATGGCTATACGTAACTTATAAATTCATATCATATGTCTATCGCATGACTGTCACTTTCTGACTGCTACATGTCTATCACATGACTGTCATTTTCACTGCCACATGTCTATCCCATGACTGTCACTTTCTGACTGTCACATGTCTATCACATGACTGTCACTTTCTGTTACGTGTCTATCCCATGACTGTCACTTTCACTGTCACATGTCTATCACATGACTGTCACTTTCTGTTACATGTCTATCACATGACTGTCACTTTCACTGTCACAAGTCTATCAAAATTAAATGGAAAAGGCGTAAACAAAGTAAGGGTTAGCCTGGCAGGACGTAACAAAACAGCGAACGTTTCGGCAAAGAGCCTTTTTCACTGTCACGTGTCTATAACATGACTGTCACCTTCACTGTCACGTGTCTATCACATGACTGTCACTTTCACTGTCACGTGTCTATCACATGACTGTCACTTTCACTTTTCTATCACATGTCTATCACAAGACTGTCACCTTCACTGTCACGTGTCTATCACATGACTGTCACTTTCACTGTCACATTTCTATCATATGTCTATCACAAGACTGTCACTGACTGACAATTCACAATATTATTTTCCTCAAAAGGGCAGGGCACTATACAGCCCTTCCCGTGGAAAGGATTTACCCCCCCCCTACCGCAACAGCCACAAGTATGGCCCTGGCCATGGATTCCCCCTCCCCCGATTACGTTTACGGCCCTTTCAATAGAAAGGATTTACGTCTAATATTACGGGCCTGCCCGGGGAGAGGGTGGGGAGAGGGTGGCAGACAATGAAAGAATGGCGGCCAACTTCAATGTTTATCTTTCCACGAGAAAATAACACTGGAAGCCGTCAATTAACACAAAAATGTTCCTCTTTAGCGTCTCAACTTTCGCCTTCCTACCAACTCGCGGGGGATTTGCCTACCAACTCGCGGGCCGTTCGTCAACGACTCGAATTACCCACATTACTCCATAGGATTGACGTGGGGCGGGCGAGGGGACTTTGGCTTTTTACACTTGAACAATAATTTATGAAGTCCCTTTAACTCCATCCACCCTGTTGTAGATATATTTTTAATTTTTTAATTTTTTTTTTTTACTTTAAAAATCCGATATTGAATAAACAAGTTCTATTTAAAAAATAATTGTTAAAATTTAAAAACTACACTGAGGTCATGAGGTCTCGTCAAAAGTTCATGACATTTTTGACATTCTCAAAAGAGTCAAAATGTTCATTTTTTATACAAGAGTTGATATTTGGTAGCAAGGGAGACAACTAGCAGAGAAAAGTGGGAGATGAGAAGAAAGAATTAGAAACAAAATATACCATTAAAACGAAAGAAATGTGGCGGAAAAATAGGTGTAAAACAGTGTTAGGTGGTGTACCATTAACTACAGAATGCATTTAATAATAACTTTGAGTAAAACCATCAAACCATTCATTAAAGCCATTTAAACATCCAGTAAAGCCATCTAACCATTCAGTAAAGCCATCTAACCATTCAGTAAAGCCATCAAACTATTCAGTAAAGCCATCTAACCATTCAGTAAAGCCATCAAACCATTCCGTAAAGCCATCGAACCATCCAGTAAAGCCATCTAACCATTCAGTAAAGCCATCTAACCATTCAGTAAAGCCATCTAACCATCCAGTAAAGCCATCTAACCATTCAGTAAAGCCATCTAACCATTCAGTAAAGCCATCTAACCATTCAGTAAAGCCATCTAACCATTCAGTAAAGCCATCTAACACTTCCAGACTATTTCCCTGGCAAGATATAAATTGTTCCTGACTGTCATCACCCCCACCCCACCCCACCCCCAAATCAGCGCCAGGGGCAGACAACCGTAGAGCCTAGACGCGCCCACCACTCCGATCGCCTCTTCCTCTCGCCCAATGTCCAGACAGAAGAATAACAAACCGGGTAGTCGCCCCTCGTGCATGACTGACCCCGTCTCTCGTGATCCTTCACGCATCACAACACATGAATGGTTCGTCTGCTGACGTTTAGCCGTCCGGTGCTACGTTTACAACTGGTAACTGGGACAAACGACCAGCTCATAAAAGCCTTCGAAAGCATCTCGACTCGTGAAGCTAGTGAGTGGCGATATCAAATGGACTCGACCGCAACAGCAGTGGCGGATTTAGCTTTGTCTGCGTGGGGGGGGGGGCCAGGAGAATTTTAGGGGGCGCCGCAAAATTTTACTAATATCAGAGCATTGGGTAAATACTATGGCTGTTAACGATTAATTTAAATTTAATTGTTAACTTTTGAAAAATTAACGATTAATTAATCGTTAATTTCGATTAAAGCCAAAAATTTTAATGTATGATGTCATAAGTAACACTCATTTCACGTTCTTGTTGAAAATCTAAATAACACTGGCATGTCTCCTTTATGTATCTACTTTTCACCAACTACGCAAAAAGACAAGTGTGTTGACATTAATTGGTTCAAGTGATGAGCGGATCTAATTGACAATATAACCAGCCGAGCTGAATAATCATTCACATGGAACTGAGAAAACTTAAACTGGTATGCTCAAAACGGTCTTTGCAAGGAATGACCTTATCGGATATCGGTGTTCATTAATTTTCCACCACTATACAGGATTAATGGATTCAAGAACTTCCATCTCCATTTTGTAATGCAGTAATTCATCAAAAGAGCTGTCGTCATTTCTGTTTCAGAGTCAAACTCCATTACTGCCATTACCAAAATGTTTGTGTAATCTTCAGGAAATTATCTATCAGCCGCATTTTTTAAAAAAATAATTTTTTATTGACTTTTTGACTTCAAATTATTTTTAAGTGGTGGGTCGATTAATGGTTAAAAATAATTTAATCCTTAAAATTTTTAAGGATTAGTCGAGAAATTAATCGTTAATATCCACAGCCATTTTCAATACTAATTATTAGCCTACTAATTTAGTAAAATTTCCAAATTAACAACAAGTCAAACAGAAGAAACAATATAAACAGATATGCTTTCAAAATAGTAACGTATATTAATTTCAGTAGTATATTTATTGATCTAAGAAAGAAACTTAGTTTATGCGAATTTATATAGAGCCCTGAGCCTTATTTAAATTCCTTTCTACGTGGAGCGAAACGATTTATCGTTGATTCAAAGTCAACGTTCTCACCTATATCACGTTCATTTGAAATTAATGCCAATCCAGACAGACGTTTTTTTGTCATTGTTGAGAGCAAATAATTTTTGATGATTTTCAATCATTGATAACAGGAAGATTCAAGTAAATGTTTATAGAATATTGACAAACAAG
Organism: Radix auricularia; assembly: GCA_002072015.1. Taxonomy (NCBI): domain Eukaryota; kingdom Metazoa; phylum Mollusca; class Gastropoda; family Lymnaeidae; genus Radix; species Radix auricularia. Next base: position 119,251 of record MUZC01000573.1, on the reverse strand, counting down.
AGAGACCTGATGCCATTTATTTTTCAATCAAGAATGGTAGAAACTCTTTAAGTTGTAGCTCACTAGATAGTGATGGACGTTGTGATGCATGCACATTTTTAAAGGTATACTATTCAAGAATGCTTCTTCTAGGTTAATGTGTTTGTAAATTTTGCATAAACTTCGAAGAGGATCTGTATTTTCTTCCAACATTTGTGATGGATCAATACAATAGAAATAAATAGCTGTGCCCCTAAAGTCATTAATTCGATCATCTATTTATTTTAGTAGCGTATCCAAGATAGTGAAGTACGTTTCAGATTTGAAACTGTTAGTTGGATCATTAGCCCTTTGATCTCTACAAAGTTCGCCTGCCATATTTTTATTTTTGCAATTCGCGTTTCTTTAAATTTTGTTTTTAACATCTAGTTTGGAACAATTTTCGTTAATAAATTATTAGACATCTACTTTCAGAACTTTAAAAAGCTTGATCGTTTCTCATTTCAACAAACTTATTTCTTCCAACATCGATCAATCGTTTTGCAATTGCAATGTCAATACTCTTGAGCTGCAAGTGGTTTGATAACATGAAAATATCAACCAACTTTTGTACATATATAGCATCAGAAAAAACAAAAGAATATTTTGTTATTAAAGCAGATAGTCCCATTGCTTCTGCTCTGACACTTCCTTTATGTTATGTCGATGGCCTAGGAATTATATCTTCTAGAATGGCTAGAAAAGCAGAGAATGATCCAATAACTGCATTAACTGCATGCTTACGGCCTACGGCTTGCCCATCTTGTATCAAAAAGTCATTTCTGAGTATATACTGTTGATTCAAATTGAGATTTTCGTTTTTTTTAAAGAGTATGTAGGCGTTGTAAACTAGACGCAAAGAATACGTTTCAGCTGTGCCAAAAACAACTGTATACATCACTGTTTACAGACATTGCTTTGATACTGACCAAATTCAAAACATGAGTACAACAATGAACATAGATGGCATTGTACGAATGTTTCAAGGCCACTCTTAGTTCAAGACATCACAGATGAGCCAACATATGCCTTTCCTCCTCAGATTGTGATATCAATGTCTCGCTTTTGTAATAAGTAGTTCCACAACATGTCCTGATTTTGAAACTGAACGTAAAATGACATCTTATCAATTTCAAATATATCAATGGTCCGTCTAATCGATAATTACAGAAAATACATGTTTATTATCAATTACTGCCGATAATTCAGATGCAAATGATTGAATTAAATCAATCTGCATATCATGATTTAAATAAATTTCATTTTTCTTTTGAACTCTAGATGACTGTCCAAAGTGGAATCATAGTTGGCTAATAAACTTGTGATTTAACAAATATTTCAAGTATTTCTACAACTAACATCACTAAAGTCTAAAGCAAGACATTTCTCTGTGTACTATGAATAGCAAACCTTGTTTTGCTAAAAATCAAGAAAAACGTCACGTTTATCATTCGTTTCAATATTTCTCTATTCTTTTCCACTTAGCGACGCTCCTGACTGACCAAACCGGCTATTACAGTTTTGAAATACGATATTTAGCAAGCCAATATTGTCGTATTGCAGTTTAGTGTTGATTAAATTTTTCGTGTTTAGCATTCTTTTTTTGTTGCTCTGGTTCCACCCTTTTAGTGTTCATGAGGGCGTCTCAGGGGGGCGCCATTTAAGACCCAACTGGAGCGCGGGGGGGGGGGGTGACCCGCCCCCCTGCCCTATAGCTAAATCCGCTACTGCGCAACAGTCGATCTCGAGGGCCGAGCGTTGGGATTTTGGGATAAGTTGTAAATTAATGAAACAATTGAAGGGGAGATTATTCACTGTCTCCTGCTGGCATGCAAAGATATGTTCCTGTAGTAGAATAATGGCAATCTCATTCTAGACTGACAAGTTGGGGGTGACAGGAATAGGGGTGGTCTGTGTTACACTAGGTGACAGCAGGGGCGGATTAAGACTGCACGGGGCCCCCAGCTGCAAACAAAACGGGGGCCCTATCTGTAAATAAATAGTCCATTGGTTCCTTGATCATATTTTTCTGTATTATGGGAACGGCTTTCCCAACCAAAGATATTAATCATGAAAAAAAAAAACACGAAGAAATAACTGTTTGAAGTGTTTGCCGGTATATTAAAATTGAGTGTATAAAGAATTTATTTTTTTTTTAAATATTCCATCATTGGGAATCGACCCCGACATCGCTTGCACCACAAGCTTAAACTCTTCCACACGGCCAGCAGATAACTGGTAAATTTTAAAAATATAAACAACTAGCCGTCCCGCGTCGTAGCATACGCGCTAATGATTTAGTGACGGGTGACATTTTTTGAAAGTAATTGTTGAGGAGAGTGTGTGACTACTTTTCTGTGACTAAACACGACGGAGAGCACGAAGTTATTATGCCAAAGTCGAGAAACAAAGCTTACGGCAGTGTGGCACAAACACAAACATTTTTTAAAATTAAAAAAGTAATGTCTTAGCTCGAGCTTGAACCTATGACTTTCCGCGTGTTAGGCGAATGTAATGACAACTACGAAATACATGCTATTTTGTTGTTATTTCGATGACAACCCACCCTCACACTACCTTTTCTTGCAAGCTGATTGGTCGGTGGGGCAGTAAGACAGCTCGGTATCCGGCATGGTTGAACCATGAAGAGAAATATATACATAGATATTATATATGTTCTCTAAGTAAGCTATTCAAATCAAGTTTTTCGAAGACTATCGGGTCTGAAAAGCGATTAGATTAATAGATAAGATATATTAATTTAGTTGTTTCATTATATTTTCAAGGGTTGGTGCAAACTCTAATAAGAATAAAGGACTAATCATAAACCATAGGTAGGACGCAATAATCTTCTGTTCAGAATGAGCGTCTGTGATACATAAGATTTGTACACTTTTATTATAAAATATAAAAAGTTTGGAGGCCCCAAAACCACCGGGGGCCCCTGGCTATCGCCCGTTCAGCCCCCCCCCGGTCTGTGTTAATAAATAGGAGAGGTCTGTGTTACACTAGTGACAGGAATAAATAGGGGTGGTCTGTGTTACACTAAGTGACAGTGACAGGAATAAATAGGGGTGGTCTGTGTTACACTAAGTGACAGTGACAGGAATAAATAGGTGTGGTCTGTGTTACACTAGGTGACAGGAATAAATAGGGGTGGTGTGTGTTACACTAGTGACAGGAATATATAGAGGTGGTCTGTGTTACACTAGTGACAGTGACAGGAATAAATAGGGGTGGTCTGTGTTACACTAGGTGACAGTGACAGGAATAAATAGGGGTGGTCTGTGTTACACTAGTGACAGGAATAAATAGGGGTGGTCTGTGTTACACTAGGTGACAGGAATAAATAGGGGTGGTCTATGTTACACTAGTGACTGGAATAAATAGGGGTGGTCTGTGTTACACTAGGTGACAGTGACAGGAATAAATAAGGGTGGTCTATATTACACTAGTGACAGGAATAAATAGGGGTGGTCTGTGTTACACTAGTGACAGGAATAAATAGGGGTGGTCTGTGTTACACTAGTGACAGGAATAAATAGGGGTGGTCTGTGTTACACTAGGTGACAGGAATAAATAGGGGTGGTCTTTTTTACATTAAGTGACAGTGACAGGAATAAATAGGGGTGGTCTGTGTTACACTAGTGACAGGAATAAATAGGGGTGGTCTGTGTTACACTAGGTGACAGGAATAAATAGGGGTGGTCTGTGTTACACTAATGACATGAATAAATAGGGGAGGTCTGTGTTACACTAGGTGACAGGAATAAATAGGGGTGGTCTGTGTTACACTTGTGACAGGAATAAATAGGGGTGGTCTGTGTTACACTAGATAACAGAAAATAAATAGGGGTGGTCTGTGTTACACTAGTGACAGGAATAAATAGGGGTGGTCTGTGTTACATTAAGTGACAGTGACAGGAATAAATAGGGGTGGTATATGTTACACTAGGTGACAGTGACAGGAATAAATAGGAGTGGTCTGTGTTACACTAGTGACAGGAATAAATAGGGGTGGTCTGTGTTACACTAGTGACAGGAATAAATAGGAGTGGTCTGTGTTACACTAGTGACAGGAATAAATAGGGGTGGTCTGTGTTACACTAAGTGACATTGACAGGAATAAATAGGGGTGGTCTGTGTTACACTAAGTGACAGTGACAGGAATAAATAGGGGTGGTCTGTGTTACACTAAGTGACAGTGACAGGAATAAATAGGGGTGGTCTGTGTTACACTAGTGACAGGAATAAATAAGGGTGGTCTGTGTTACACTAAATGACAGTGACAGGAATAAATAGGTGTGGTCTGTGTTACACTAGTGACAGGAATAAATAGAGGTGGTCTGTGTTACATTAAGTGACAGTGACAGGAATAAATAGGAGTGGTCTGTGTTACACTAGTGACAGGAATAAATAAAGGTGGTCTGTGTTACATTAAGTGACAGTGACAGGAATAAATTGGGGTGGTCTGTGTTACACTAGTGACAGGAATAAATAGGGGTGATCTGTGTTACACTAGTGACAGGAATAAATAGGGGTGGTCTGTGTTACACAAGTGACAGGAATAAATAGGGGAGGTCTGTGTTACACTAGGTGACAGGAATAAATAGGGTTGGTCTGTGTTACATTAAGTGACAGTGACAGGAATAAATGGGGGTGGTCTGTGTTACACTAGTGACAGGAATAAAAAGGGGTGGTCTGTGTTACACTAGTGACAGGAATAAATAGGGGTGGTCTGTGTTACATTATGTGACAGTGACAGGAATAAATGGGGGTGGTCTGTGTTACACTAGATGACAGGAATAAATAGGGGTGGTCTGTGTTACACTAGTGACAGGAATAAATAGGGGTGGTCTGTGTTACACTAGGTGACAGGAATAAATAGGGGTGGTCTGTGTTACACTAGTGACAGGAATAAATAGGGGTGGTCTGTGTTACACTAGTGACAGTCTGTCAATGTTAGGATTAAACGGATTGGGCAGAGATATCCGGTGACGTCACGACCTGGTTGAATTTTTAAGAACCAAAGTCTAGAGTCAAGGCTAATGGGACAAATACTTTCCAAGTTAACAATCAAACATAATTTATTTCAGTGATACACGTAGCTCATTGGGACAAATACTTTCCAAGTTAACAATGAAACATAATTTATTTCAGTGATACACGTAGCTCATTGGGACAAATACTTTCCAAGTTAACAATCAAACATAATTTATTTTAGTGATACACGTAGCTCATTGGGACAAATACTTTCCAAGTTAACAATCAAACATAATTTATTTCAGTGATACACGTAGCTTATGTGCACCCACATATCAATAATCAATAATCATTATGATTGTTGTCATTTAGTCAAATAATAATAATAATAAAATGATAATTTATATAGCGCTGTATCCCAGCAAGGAGCCAGGCTCACAGCACTTTACATGGAAATAACAATACATATATTAAAAAAAGAAACATTCATATCATACGAACTACATAAATGACAATACGTTATACATCAGCTACGTTAATCATTTAAAGAAATGTTGTGTCATTAATTTTCAAAATAAATTTTAAAAAGATGTGTCTTAAGTGCAGTCTTGAATGACTTAGCAGTTGAAATACTACGGATGTGTAATGGAAGAGAATTCCATTGTTTGGCTGCACAAAAAGAGAATGACCTTTCGCTAAATGTTTTAGTTCTTGTCTTAGGAACACAGAGAATGCGTGTATCTGCAGAAGAGCGTAGCTGACGACTTGGTGAGTAGACTGACAAAAGTTCAGTAAGATATGAAGGGCATGAGTCAGAAAAGAAGTTGTGACACAGAACGGCCAGTTTGTAATCAATTCGGACTTGTATGGGTAGCCAATGAAGTGAGTAAAGTAGCGGAGTAACATGGCCATGTTTTTTTGCCTTACGAACTAATCTGGCAGCTGAATTTTGAACTCTCTGTAGTTTTTCAATGCATTGTTTTGGTGCACCTGACAGAAGAGAATTGCAGTAATCAATACGAGCTAGAACAAGAGCACAGACTAGAGTTTTTTGTTGCACTATCTGTTAAGTAATGACGGATTGAACTGATCTGACGAATGGCAGTATAGGCAGAGCGACAGATGTGATTGATGAAGTTGTTGGTAGACATGTTGTCAGAAATAATGTAGCCAAGATTCCTAGTCGATGTTGTGAACAGTATATCAGAACTAGCCACCTGAATAGAATTCGGAAGAGTCAAAGTACTGTGAGCGCGATCCTCGAGTTTATCAAAATTTCATTTCCCTTGAGTTTGTTCATAGATAAATTAGGGCGCTGCGGAAATTAACTACTAATTTTTCGATTAATCGTTGAAAATTTTTGGTTTTCGTTTTAAACTAAAGACTGACTTTACTGTTCAAAATGTTGATAAGGTTATTGTGTCCATTCAGAGAAATTTGAAACCTACCATGCAATTTTCCCTTTAAGTCTAAGCCTCGTTGGTCTATTATGCAATGTTCCCTCTAAGTCTAAGCCTTGTTGGTCCATGCAATTTTCCCTCTAAGTCTAAGCGTCGTTGGTCCATTCAATGTTCCCTCTAAGTCTAAGCGTCGTTGGTCCATTCAATGTTCCCTCTAAGTCTAAGCGTCGTTGGTTCATTCAATGTTCCCTCTAAGTCTAAGCGTCGTTGGTCCATTCAATGTTCCCTCTAAGTCTAAGCGTCATTGGTCCATGCAATGTTCCCTCTAAGTTTAAGCGTCATTGGTCCATGCTATGTTCCCTCTAAGTCTAAGCGTCGTTGGTCCGTGTGCAAAGTTTATTTTTAAAAATCCTGTGTGCAAAGTTGCAATATTTTACAAAATTTGCATGCACGGGAATTATAAACCCTTTCGTTGGGTCGGACAAACATCTGCGCGGCCGCGCTGCTTAACGGAACATTTCTACTATGGTTCTAACACTTCGCTTTCGCTATTACACACACACATATCACCTGCAAACCAAACATCCACTAAAGTATCATAAACTTCAGCTGAGACAAACTAAAGCTTTGTGAACGATTGTTCAGCTCGGCTGGTTATATTGTCAATAAGACCCGCTCATCACTTGAACTAAATAATGTCAATACACTTCTCTGCGTTGTTGGTTTAAAGATGTCATATAAAGAAGATGGTTCACCGACAAAACGGCCCCTGACAAAACGGCCCCTGACAAAACGGAACCGGACAAAACGGCCCAGTTGTATATTTCCATTTTAGACATTACGTATAATGAATGTAACTTATGACACCATAAAATTCAATTTTTGGCTTCATTCGAAATTAACGATTAATTAATCGTTACTTTTTCAAAAATTAACTATTAAAATTAGATTAATCGTTAACAACCCTACAATAAATAAGTTCATTCCAATATAACTGTTACAAAGTTTACTCTACCGTGTAACCCGACCTTTAGCCACGCCTATGAATAATTGGCATATCATGTGAAGTCAAAATCTTAATATAATTAATTTCAACAAGGTGGATATTTCCGCATCTGTATTCACAAATGTAAATGTAATTGTTTTTGTTTTTTTGTTTTGTTTTTTCTAAATTTTATCTGTAGTTGTATCGAGTCCATGAATAACAAATAAATATAAACAAAACTAATTCTAAAAGTCAAATGCTCAAACAACAATGGAAAAGGGGAGGGGGAGGGCACGCACACGTAAACACAGCAGACGACTCGGGCCCCCCATCCACCGCTCGTGGCCTCCCGCTGAAGCTGAGTGGCAGTCAGACAGCGCGAGGCGAGGGCGAGGTCCCCTCACCGCCTGCTCGTTGCCTTCTAGTCCTGTGTCTTGAGGGAAACGTTGAGTTTTAACGGCTGCTGCTGGCAGACACAGAGAGATTCTCGGATTCTTAGCTGATTGTTATCTGGGAAGATGTTGTATGGAGATATTTCTCGCCCGGAGACATGACGTCACATGAGATGCTATGTGAGTAATGCCAGACAGTTCAGAAAATTAATTCTGCTCCATTTGTTGAACATCACTTCTTTCACAGTTACGCTTTTCACTGGGACATTTTATTCGCTCGTTTTTTTTTTATAACTATTTTTTTAATATCTTTCACGATGCCGCTCCGAGGGTATTCTACGTCTATGTGTGTTACAGTTTCAGTGTTACAATTTTCTTGTGTTGAGATCAGTACACGAGCCTAGCAGCACTCTACACTCGCGCCGTCAGTCTTGGATCGCTACTTTCTTTCTGCCTTAGCTGGAGCGTATTAAGTTTCTTGGCCTCGCTCGGCTGGGCCTACAATTTAAGTTTCCTGATGTTTTATTTTTGTTAGTGAATATTTGTATTGCACTCACTTGGGATAACGTTATTATCAAACATCGATAAAGTTGGTTACAACTAACTGTTGGATACAGTCCACAGAGTTTGTTACAAGTAGCTGTTGATTTTAAGTTAAGTCAAGTTTCGTGGTAATAATGATTGTCGTTAAAAGTCAAGTCTATAGTTTATAGAGTTGGTTACAATGACTTTCATTCAAGGAATATGATGGGACTGCCATGTTAATTATTCATCATTGTCTTGTTGAAGCAAAATGTTCGTGTTCGAAATGGTTTAAAATATCATTTTATATTACTTGTATCTAAAAATATCATTTCTGTAAATTTCTTTAAAAAACTTGTATCTAAAATATCATTTCTATAAATTTCTTTAAAAACTTGTATCTAAAAATATCATTTCTATAAATTTCAATAATACGTGTATCTAAAATATCATTTCTATAAATTTCTATAAAACTTGTATTTAAAATATATTTTCTAATTTTCTATACATTTCTATAAAACTTGTATATAAAATATCAAGGAGTAGGAGATGTTGGCCCAAAAATGTGTTGATGCTGGTTTTAAGTTATTTGTAAGCCGACAAGTTGAGGTCTACCCCAGGGCGGCACACATTCAAGGGACGCCCCTTGATCTGGAGCGCTCGCCCCATATCAACCATTCGGACCCAATAAAAATGCTGCCCCACCCCCTTCCCCGCCCACCCCATCTGAATAGTATGTGAATATGACGTTTATTCCTTTATCGTAAGATACTAGCATTGTTGACCAGCCGCGAATCCTTTCATTTGTGTTTGTGACTGTTCAATCTTAGCGGTTAATCAAACGTCTCTCAGTCTTAGTCATAAAAAAAAAAACAACTATTGATAGAAATATGACAATTATAAAAACATAACAATTTAATAACAATGACATTAATGTAGAGACTTGTTTTTAAAATTATTTTTAGATAACTCTCTTGACCCATGGATTAAGTCTAATAATCACCCGTCACTCTCTCATCTCGTTTATGACACGGACAATGATAAAATGGTAAATAATACCCTAAAAACTTTTCTGACTTTAAATTTAATTTGTATTCATTTTTCTCAATTTCTTGGATTCTTTTCCTTGACATTAAAAAAAAAAAAAAGGTTGGCTCATCCACATCATTTCATTCTTTCATGACTGGCCCTCATTTTATCCACGGCTAATCCACATCATTTCATTCCTTCATAACTGGCCCTCGTTTTATCCTCGGCTCATCAACCTCATTTCATTCATTCATGACTGGCCCTCGTTTTATCCTCGGCTCATATGGTGGTACATCTCTATGTAGTAGTCTATTGAGGTTCCTTGTATTGAACACAGTGCGTTGTCTAATTAAGTTTTTGCCCGTCCATGTTAAATCTTAACCAAGAATTAAACAAAATCTAACCAGTTTCATAAGCCAGTGGTCCTCGACCTTTGAATGGCTTGTACTCCATAGATGAAACATTTCACCATAGAAACTGTTAAATGTTTTTGAACGTGGAAAAAAAACATATCAATAATCATTACACCAAAATAAGGAAGTGATGCACTTATTCCTCGTTTTACATTAACACTAAAATAACACGTGATGCGTTTATTACTAGTTTTACATTAACACTAAAATAACACGTGATGCGTTTATTACTAGTTTTACATTAAGACTAAAATAACAAGTGATGCGTTTATTACTAGTTTTACATTAACACTAAAATAACACGTGATGCGTTTATTACTAGTTTTACATTAACACTAAAATAACTAAAATAACACGTGATGCGTTTATTACTAGTTTTACATTAACACTAAAATAACAAGTGATGCGTTTATTACTAGTTTTACATTAACACTAAAATAACACGTGATGCGTTTATTTCTAGTTTTACATTAACACTAGGGCTGTTATTGATTAATTTAAATTTAATTGTTGACTTTTAAAAAATTACAGAATAATTAATCAATAATTTTTATTAAATATAAAAATGAGATGCATGAGGTCATAAAAGTTAAAATTTCAATTTCAAGGGATGTAACAAAGACAGACAATCAACATTTTTAAATTTAAATATAAGTAGTTGAATATAACGTCAATGAATTTACATCCTGTTATTGTTAATTAAGTAAAAACAATGTTTATTTTTAATATATCATTTTCCTTATAAAAACAGCTTATTTTTAAGTTAACAATTTAAAATCCTTTTTTTCTTTCAAAGGAGAAGTTTGTTCGTACAAAAAGCACACTATTATTGATTATGAATAATTAATTATTTATTAATAAATAGAAAATTTGTTTAAAACATTTTCAGTTATTTTAAGCTCTATTTTATCAATTAGGCCTAAAATAATCTTAAATGATTTTAATCAATAACAAAAATTACAGATTAATTGAGAAATTAATCATTAATTTTCGCAGCACTAATTAACACTAACTAACAAGTGATGCATTTATTCCTAGTTTTACTTTAACACTAAAATAACAAGTGATGCGTTTATTCCTAGTTTTACTTTAACTTTAACACTAAAATAACAAGTGATGCGTTTATTCCTAGTTTTACTTTAACACTAAAATAACAAGTGATGCATTTATTCCTAGTTTTACAGTAACATTAAAATATCACGTGATGCATTTTCTTTTACTAACCTTAAATAAACACAATAAGAAAATCCCGATTAATAGATCATTGGTTGTTGTAGAGTAGTTAGTAGTTGAAGTTACTGCTGTAAAAACGTAATGATAGGCCCAAATAAGTGACCTTTAAGAAAATTTTGATGTCCTATCAAATATCAACTAAAATAAGGGGGTCAAACTTCATAAATGAGTGCTTAATCTCAGAGAGTCAGTGTGTGTCCAATGTGTCAGTGTGTGATCAACATGTCATATGTGTACAACGTGTCAGTGTTCAATGTGTCAGTGTATGTCCAACATGTGTCAGTGTCCAGTGTGTGTCCAATGTGTCAGGTTCTAATGTGTCAATGTGTGTCCAATGTGTCAGTGTGTCCAATTTGTCCGTGTATGTCCCATGTGTCAGTGTGTGTCCAATGTGTCAGTGTCCAATGTGTCACTGTGTGTCCAATGTGTCAGTGTGTGTTCAAATAAGTCACTGTGTGTCCAATGTGTCAGTGTCCAATGTGTCAGTATGTGTCCAGCATTTCAGTGTGTATGTCCTACCTAAGTTGTGTCATGGAATATCACTTTACATCAAAGGTCTAGCACTCTTGTCTAGCTAATCTCTCAACAAATGCTACTGTTAGTTTTAGCTCTGATTGAACAGTACATATTCAGCAAACAGAGGAAAGTTCTCATGAGTTTTAATACAGAATTTAACATGTGTAATCATGAAACCAATTGTATATATCAAACAACTGACCCCCCCCCCACACACACACTCCCACTTAGATGATTCTCTCCGTGCCAACCAACTGAACCAATTCTATCTGGTCTTTTTCTGTTGGGTCTGTCTCCAACTAATGCGCACTGGTGCTATCACGGTCAATCAAAGCTTCAAATAAGGTGCGCAGAAGTAATAACTTCTTCTTCTTCTTCGTTCTCAATATTGAATATTGAGTTTTGCGTGCCACGAATTTTGCGCCAATAGGCCCGTGGTCTCCGACTTCAGCCTGCTGTATTTTCTGGATTAGCTTCCATAGCCTTTGGTCAGCCAAGACCATCTGCAAGGCAGCAGTTGTTGTTTGCTTTGTTGTTGTTGTTGTTTTTTGGCAAGTGATGCAGCGTTCACATGTCACGGCTAAGGGTTCCACGCATTACCCCGCCGCTTTTTACCCATTTGGAGCTGGGTGGAACTCGGGGACGCCCTAGGCCCCGGGAACAAGTCCTTGGCTTCCCATGGATTCGAACTCGTGACCATCGGAACGCCAGTCGAGCGCGCTTGCCACTGTAATAACTGAAAGCGCACAATTCAGATCGTTGCAACTAGTATACTTTAAGGGCTCTGTTATTGAAACGAAAGTCAGAATACACATGGTAATACGAAATGAGACGATCGTCAATGAAGAATAAGCAATCAAGCCTTAAGATAACTCCATTCAATAGTTCGATGACATGTAGCGTGAAACAAGCCGAATCATAGCAAATGTTTTAGGGCTGTAGGCCTTGCAGGTGGCTCATTTCGCTACAACGTTAACACAGGGTAAATAGCGCAACGGGCCTTGGTGCAATGAAAAAAATTATTGCCGGTCCGCAATACTAAAAAGGTTGAGAAGCACTGGTTTACACTAGTTAAGAGTATAAAGCACGGAAACGGTCACGCTTTTTTTTTTTTAAAGAAAAGCGGTGTGAATCTGGATAGTGCTGGCTGAATAATGCACTTTCTGTATAGAAGCTATGCTCTGTGGTCTCATATACTATAGCGAAGACAGTCTAACAAACGTCTACATTGGTATATGACTAAAAGGACTCCAAATGTCGGCAGTGCCATCTAGCCCTTGAAAGACTGGCGCATCTGTTCACTTCGTGCCCGCGCTCGGCATTGTCGGGCCGTCCAAAGCGACCTGAAAATGATGTATGACACAGCTCAGGAAATGAAGGTTTTACTCGGGGCGTAATTAAATCCTAATTATAATTTGTTCGTTAAATAAACCCAGCATTTTTCGCAAAATACCCCTCACCGTCTCTCTCAATCCACCCAGTCTTCTTTGTTCTGTAACATTTCACGGTAATGTCTGTTCAGTTAAAAAATGTTGGCTTGAATTCTCGCGAAATAACTCGAGATACGCTCGTCTAGGATGGCTTAATTTGACTACCGCGAGTGAAATAAATGGCCAGATATCTGTTGTTGGTGTGATTCATGAAAGCCTGCCAGAAAATAGCAGACTTAAATCTGAGCAGCCGACACATGACACGTATCTCAGTAGATAATCACAGACACCCCACCACACCCCCACACCCACCCCACACCTCAAATACTTGTACACACACACACTGACACATTATAGAACCATTAAAATTTCATTTGGGATTTAGATAAGATGTCACGAGTTACTTCCACAGAAGGAACAACCGAGCGCTGCTATTAACAGGAGGGCTGAAGCGATCGAAGGAAAATGCTATCGTAAGGAAACATGCCGATACTCTTGGCCTCAAGTTGATTCAATGATTTTATTGCTGAGTTGATATTTTTTATAGCTGAGTTGATATTTTTTATAGCTGAGTTGATATTTGAAGAACATGCTGGTAAAATGAGTTTTAATATAGACAAACGCCGCTTCTCACACCTGCTCCATTTCTCATGTATACACAATTTCTCATGTATACACCATTTCTCATGTATACACCATTTCTCATGTATACACCATTTCTCACGTATACACTATTTCTCATGTATACACCACTTGTCATGTATACACCATTTCTCATGTAGGCACCATTTCTCATGTGTATACCATTTCTCATGTATACGCCATTTCTCATGTTGGTACCATTTCTCATGTATACACTATTTCTCATGTTGGCACCATTTCTTATGTAGGCACCATTTCCCATGCATACACATATTGACGTCATTTCCCAGCCGTCACATACGAGGTGTCTCAAAATCTTGTATAAACGTGTTGATGCTGCAGTCTGTGGAATAGCCGTATTGCCATTAAATGCTATCACCCGTGGATCTGTGGCCAGGGACGTGGTCTGGTTAGTGATATGCTTGTGGTGGCTGGAAATGTAAACTGCATTTTAAACCCTCGGGATAGCCTCGTGAGGTGCCTGTATCCCGGCATTGTGTCGAGGAGGCGGGTGGGACGCCGAATAATTCTTCCTTACTTGGCTTATCTCTCGCGGCATACCGCGGTTACCATGGTTACCCCCATACAACGCCAGTCTACAGCAGATACTACTACAAAGGATGGCGGGGCCGGTGACTACTAGCCAGGGGGCCAAGGGAAGGAAAGACATTTTACAAAGTGAAGACTTAGTTTTTAAAATTAGAGGGCTGGTCAAATGTTTGGAGAATATCTCGTGATATGAGGTCAGTTAGCCGGCTAACCAAGGTGATTTAAGAATTAACTTTCTGGTATTCTCATTTTAACTCTTATTTTCTTTTTATTTACTGGACGTGTGACAACAAAATGAATAACGTATTCATATCACAGGTCATAACTATGACCACAGGGCTCTTTCAGTAGCTACAAGTCAATGACATTTTATTAAAATATATCTGGGAGCTTAATTGGTGGAAAGTGTGTGTGTGGGGGGGTGGGGTGCCCTCGGAAACAGGCACCATGATTTTTTGGTACAAATACGTCCGTAGGTCTGGGTCTGACTGTTGGTACTAATACGTCCTTATGTCTGGGTCTGACTGTTAGTACTAATACGTCCGTAGATCTGAGTCTGATTGTTGGTACTAATATGTCCGTAGGTCTTGGTTAGATTGTTGGTACTAATACGTCCGTAGGTCTGGGTTAGATTGTTGGTACTAATATGTCCGTAGGTCTGGGTCTGATTGTTGGTACTAATACGTCTGTAGGTCTGGGTCTGATTGTTGGTACTAATACGTCCATTGGTCTGGGTCTGATTGTTGGTACTAATACGTCCGTATGTCTGGGTCTGATTGTTGGTACTAATATGTCCGTAGGTCTGGGTTAGATTGTTGGTACTAATACGTCCGTAGGTCTTGGTCTGATTGTTGGTACTAATACGTCCGTAGGTCTGGGTCTGATTGTTGGTACTAATACGTCCGTAGGTCTGGGTTAGATTGTTGGTACTAATACGTCCGTAGGTCTTGGTCTGATTGTTGGTACTAATACGTCCGTAGACCTGGGTCTGACTGGTGGTACTAATACGTCCGTAGGTCTGGTTTAGATTGTTGGTACTAATACGTCCGTAGGTCTTAGTCTGACTGTTGGTACTAATACGTCCGTAGGTCTTGGTTAGATTGTTGGTACTAATATGTCCGTAGGTCTTGGTCTGATTGTTGGTACTAATACGTCCGTAGTTCTGGGTTAGATTGTTGGTACTAATACGTCCGTAGGTCTTGGTCTGATTGTTGGTACTAATATGTCCGTAGGCCTTGGTCTGATTGTTGGTACTAATATGTCCGTAGGTCTTGGTCTGATTGTTGGTAATAATACGTCCGTAGGTCTGGGTTAGATTGTTGGTACTAATACGTCCGTAGGTCTGGGTCTGATTGTTGGTACTAATACGTCTGTAGGTCTTGGTCTGATTGTTGGTACTAATATGTCCGTAGGTCTTGGTCTGATTGTTGGTACTAATACGTCCGTAGGTCTGGGTTAGATTGTTGGTACTAATACGTCCGTAGGTCTGGGTTAGATTGTTGGTACTAATACGTCCGTAGGTCTGGGTCTGATTGTTGGTACTATTACGTCCGTAGGTCTGGGTTAGATTGTTGGTACTAATACGTCCATACGTCTTGGTCTGATTGTTGGTACTAATACGTCCGTAGACCTGGGTCTGATTGTTGGTACTAATACGTCCGTAGGTCTGGGTTAGATTGTTGGTACTAATACGTCCGTAGGTCTTGGTCTGATTGTTGGTACTAATACGTCCGTAGGCCTGGGTTAGATTGTTGGTACTAATACGTCCGTAGGTCTGGGTCTGATTGTTGGTACTAATACGTCCGTAGCTCTGGGTTAGATTGTTGGTACTAATACGTCCGTAGACCTGGGTCTGACTGGTGGTACTAATATGTCCGTAGGCCTTCGTCTTATTGTTGGTACTAATACGTCCGTAGGTCTGGGTTAGATTGTTGGTACTAATATGTCCGTAGGTCTTGGTCTGTTGGTACTAATACGTCCGTAGGTCTTGGTCTGATTGTTGGTACTAATACGTCCGTAGGCCTGGGTTAGATTGTTGGTACTAATAAGTCCGTAGGTCTGTGTCTGATTGTTGGTACTAATACGTCCGTAGACCTGGGTCTGACTGGTGGTACTAATACGTCCGTAGGTCTGGGTTAGATTGTTGGTACTAATACGTCTGTAGGTCTTGGTCTGATTGTTGGTACTAATACGTCCGTAGGCCAGGGTCTGATTGTTGGTACTAATACGTCCGTAGGTCTTGGTCTGATTGTTGGTACTAATACGTCCGTAGACCTGGGTCTGATTGTTGGTACTAATACGTCCGTAGGTCTTGGTCTGATTGTTGGTACTAATACGTCCGTAGGCCTGGGTCTGATTGTTGGTACTAATACGTCCGTAGACCTGGGTCTGACTGTTGGTACTAATATGCCCGTAGACCTGGGTCTGACTGTTGGTACTAATATGCCCGTAGACCTGGGTCTGACTGTTGGTACTAATACGTCCGTAGGCCTGGGTCTGATTGATGTTACTAATACGTCCGTAGGCCTGGGTCTGATTGATGGTACTAATACGTCCGTAGGCCTGGGTCTGATTGAACAAGTTTACGGCCCTTGTAATGTAGGCCACGGTATAATGTCAGTGATTAGAAAATAAGAGATCTATCGGCCATTCATCTTGTCCAAACATTCTTTTGAGACTAGTGGTTCTCAAACCAATGGCCACATGACTTATTCATAAAACGTACATGTTAAAATTAAAAAGAAATATTGCCACATTCTGATGTTATTTGTAATAGTTGGGAATTAACGTCACTAGCTGTCAGGGGCGTAGATAAGAGGGGGTAGGGATGACTTGACAGTTTTGTGCACGATCTTTCCTGACCTGTCCTCTGGACATTTGGAGCCTTTTGTTTTTTGTCTGTTTATTTATAAGTTGCTACGCTGTTCTGAAAAATTCCGTCATTCTTGACGAACAATACACTAGTCTGTAGATATTTGCTAACGTTCATTAATTTGTAGGTGTTACATTTCTGTTTCCTTCGAATAATAAAATCATTTTTACTGACATATTTTACAAAGGAGATACCTTGAACACCTTGAGTCTAAAATATTTATATTTCTAACAATTTTGTTTCTTTGACTACGTTACGAATATCGGGGACTTTTTTATTTTTTATTTTCGTTGCTCAGTCTTTGAACTCAGTGTTGACCTGAATGTTGACCTCAGTGTTGACCTGAATGTTGACCTCAGTGTTGACCTCAGTGTTGACCTGAATGTTGACCTAAATGTTGACCTGAATCTTGACCTCAGTGTTGACCTGAATGTTGACCTCAGTGTTGACCTGAATGTTGAACTCAGTATTGACCTGAATGTTGACCTCAGTATTGACCTGAATATTAACCTCAGTGTTGACCTGAATGTTGACCTGAATGTTGACCTCAGTGTTGACCTCAGTGTTGACCTGAATGTTGACCTCAGTGTTGACCTCAGTGTTGACCTCAGTGTTGACCTGAATGTTGACCTAAATGTTGACCTGAATCTTGACCTCAGTGTTGACCTGAATGTTGACCTCAGTGTTGACCTGAATGTTGAACTCAGTATTGACCTGAATGTTGACCTCAGTATTGACCTGAATATTAACCTCAGTGTTGACCTCAGTGTTGACATGTATGTTGACCTAAATGTTGACCTCAGTGTTGACCTGAATGTTGACCTCAGTGTTGACCTGAATGTTAACCTGAGTGTTGACCTGAATGTTGACCTGAATGTTGACCTCAGTGTTGACCTGAATGTTAACCTCAGTGTTGACCTCAGTGTTGACCTGAATGTTAACCTCAGTGTTGACCCCAGTGTTGACCTCAGTGTTGACCTGAATGTTGACCTCAGTGTTGACCTGAATGTTGACCTGAATGTTGACCTCAGTGTTGACCTGAATGTTGACCTGAGTGTTGACCTCAGTGTTGACCTGAATGTTGACCTAAATGTTGACCTGAATCTTGACCTCAGTGTTGACCTGAATGTTGAACTCAGTATTGACCTGAATGTTGACCTCAGTATTGACCTGAATATTAACCTCAGTGTTGACCTCAGTGTTGACATGGATGTTGACCTAAATGTTGACCTCAGTGTTGACCTGAATGTTGACCTCAGTGTTGACCTGAATGTTAACCTGAGTGTTGACCTCAGTGTTGACCTGAATGTTGACCTCAGTGTTGACCTGAATGTTAACCTCAGTGTTGACCTCAGTGTTGACCTGAATGTTAACCTCAGTGTTGACCCCAGTGTTGACCTCAGTGTTGACCTGAATGTTGACCTGAATGTTGACCTCAGTGTTGACCTGAATGTTGACCTCAGTTTTGACCTGAATGTTGACCTCAGTGTTGACCATTATATTGAGTTGTCTATGAGTTTATGTCCAACACCTGTTATGTTGTTTAGACTTAGTGAGAAAATCCTTTGTGCTGTTTTATTGGTTCCCGTTTCATTGGTTCCCGTTTCATTGGTTCGTTTGCAAACAAAAAAATATATTTAAAATATTGATGAATAAATAATAACAATAATAAATGAGTAAATGAAAATCGTCTGCAAATCTACACGTCATCTATTTTTAGTGTGCAAAATTATACATCCCTCAAACATGTATCTTAAAAACGTTTGAGTTGCGACTAAACTATTGATGCCCTTAAAATTGTAGATGAGAACCATTGACTTTTAAACCTTTGTCTTTCACCTGACTTATATACCTCTCTCTGTCACCTGACTTATATACCTCTCTCTTCACCTGACTTATATACCTCTGTCTTTCACCTGACTTATATACCTCTGTCTATCACCTGACTTATATACCTCTGTCTATCACCTGACTTATATACCTCTGTCTTTCACCTGACTTATATACCTCTGTCTTTCACCTGACTTATATACCTCTGTCTTTCACCTGACTTATATACCTCTGTCTTTCACCTGACTTATATACCTCTCACTTTCACCTGACTTATATACCCATGTCTTTTACCTGACTTATATACCTCTGTCTTTCACCCCTAGTTCGCTTTTTGTATCTCCAGTTTACCTGAGTTTTTCGTTTATCAGAAACAAGGGACCTAACTCTACCCTTCCACATTGATGAATGACACCACGTGACTCGTATAGGTTCTATACGCTTGACGTTTATTGGTTTGTAGAGTATTTGATGAGAGAGTTTATAGCTGACCTAGTCAACAACTCAGGGTCAGTCTGTTGCTTTAGAAATCCTTGCTTCAATAGAACCCCCCACACACACTACTCTGCTGTCTAGTGGCCACAATTTATTATCCCACCCAGTAGCTCAGCGAGGTGGGGTGGGGGTGACATATGTCCTCGGCGCGAAGGTATAAAGTCACCAAAATAAGGTATATACTTATAACGTCACATTCAAGGTGAGCAAGGTTAAGACGGAGTTTGGGGGTGGGGGTTATAGTTGGTACGTGAGCGCACAATATCCTAGCTCTGCCCCCCCCCCCGTCCCCTTGTGTTTGTGGAAATCTTTGTTTCGTAAGAATTCATTTTTATCTGCTTTCTGAGTCAGCCCTCGGACTACGTCAACGTGCTCGTGTTGGACGAGAGAAAGTCTGAGTAGTGGTAGACATCTGAAGAAATCCACAAAAAGAGTTGTTACAAGTACGTCATCATCACTTTAACCTTTTTACTTTGTTACGTGTCTTAAGTCAGGAACCCCCACCCCCACCCCCTCATAATGTTCAACAACTGTCTAAAGTCTACCAACATCTCTTCTGTGTTGTTTGCGGTATTTCTACAATTATCGATTTATTGAAAGGTCAGAAGTTAATTGTTACTTAGTGATTGAACATTCCCCCCCCCCCCACAAACGTTCCCAGAACAATTTTAAACATGTCATACGTATTACATACTAGCAATTTACCCGCGCTTTGCTACGAAAATTAGGATTTCAGTTAGCGTTGAGAACCCGCGTAACACCAATTCAAAACACCTATTGATTTTAATCTGAATCAAGATGGATATACTAAATATATTAACTTTAACCGTTCAGGCTTCTACGTACACAAGAACTTGGAGATTTAAAGATGCGTCTTTTTTATATAACTCTTTTTGGAAAAAAAAAACTATATTTCGGCAATCATCCCCCTAGTGAGAGGTGATTTAATATTTTTTGCCTCTTACCATCGCGGGGGGGAGGGGTGTACTCAACAACTTCGAAAAGTTTAAAGTTTCTACCTACACGGAAACTTGGAGAATTAGTGTTGATTCAGTTTTATATATGTCTTTTTAGGTGAAAAAAAAGTTTTGGGCCCCCGGCGACCCATGAGAGGAAATTTTTAAAATTTATATAATTATTTTTCTTTGTCTACATACACGGGAAATAAGATTTTCAATTTTTATAAATCTCATACAAGAAAAAATACGTTTTTGGGGCCCCAGCCCCCATTATTGTGTATTTCTAAATTCTTTTACACCGACTTTCGTCGTGAGAGGGTAATTAACAATTTCCCAAAGTTTCATGCTCCTACCTACACGGAAGATTGGAGAATTAGTGATGAGTCGGTTTTTAATATAAGAAAAACTATATTTGGGTCCCTGGTCCCCCATGAGAGGGAATTTTAACATTCTTTTTTGCCAATTTTTGTTGGGAGCGTGAACTTAATTTTTTTCCCCCCAAAGTTTCATGCTTCTACCTATACGGGAAATAGAAGAATTAGTAATTTTCAATTTTTATGTAGCTCATATAAGGAAAAACCCGTTTTTGGGGCCCCGGCCCCATGAGTGGGAAATTTAACTCTTTTTTCCCCATTATAATTGGGAGCATGTACTTAACAAATTTCCAACGTTACATGCTTCTACCTACACGGGAAATAGGAAAATTGGTGATTTTCAATATTATAGAGCCCAAATAAGAAAAAAAAATGTTTTTGGGCCCCCGGCCCCACATGAGCGAGATTTTTAAAATTCTTTTTCGCCCATTTTCGTCGTTAGAGGGTAACCAACAACTTTCCAAAGTTTCATGCTTCTACCTACACGGGAAGTTGGAGAATTAGTGATGAATGAGTGAGTGAGTCAGTCATTGAGGGCTTTCCCTTTTATTGGTATAGATTATATGTGATGGAAATTGTCATAAATCTATATAATAAACTCTTACCTAGGCCCTAACTTTATAATAAACTATTACCACGTTTCGGAAAATACGTCATGAATTTATAGAATTTTTGACATTGATAGACATAAACTGCCTATCAATAAATTTGCATGACATTAAAATTTCTCGTGATGCCATTGGGTTATAACCCAAGCTTCACATTGTGATCAGTTTTTACGGGCTCAAAGTTTGTACACCTCGAGTGTATCTCTGTTTGGAGGATATGCAAACAAATTCAACACCCATTTTTAGACCTGGGGTGAAATTGATCGGGCTGGGGTGGGTGGGTGTGGGTGGGGTTAAAGGGCGCTTGATGTAGGGGGGGGCAAGGAGGGCGTTGTACTTATTATGTAAAAATAAAAATGAAGTCACTTGTCTCTCACCTGTTTGCTAAAAATTGTAATGGAGCCCCGTTGACGAGGCAAGTGTTGAGGCAATAGAGAGGAGCTGCCCTTTTGTCCTAGATGATTCCCGTCTAATCCCCGAGCCGTGCCGTCGAGGGCGTGTTTGGAGAAGAGGGCATTGTGTACGGTGTGAATGGCGGCTAGTTGTGCCGGGCCCCGGGCTAAGGATGGCACTGGCCGTGTTTGCCGGTCGTGGGCTGCTCGGTCAAGTGAGACTGCCTTGGTGGAAATTAGATCTGACTTTAAAGGTGGGATGTTAGAGTTGTGTTGTAACGGCGAGATACGAGGGCCGAGTGCCGACAGACATGGGTTTGTGACGGGGACTGGGGGGGGGGGTAAGTAACATATGTATATATACAGTTGAACCCGGTTATGTCGACGGCCTAGAGGATTCCCGAAAAGCGTCGAGATAGCTAACCATTCAGTACTCATAAGACAACGTATCATTAAAACAATTCTGTCAGGACCACATACACTAAGCCCTCAGACAATTCAAAATTTGGACTTAGCAAATAACGAAAAATAGCCAATAAGTAATCTATCCCAAATGACCACGATGTCCTAAAGACACATTTCCATTGGTCCAGTGCTGTTTCTGACCTTAAAACTAATGAAAATACCTGTCCCAGGCCTGAGTTGGCAACAAGCGGGGGGGACGCGAGAGTCTTGTTTATCCTGTGGCTTTCGTGGATGTTAGGGGACCGAGGATTGACCGAGTCGCGGGATGTGTACAAACATGCCTGGCGGACAGCCTCGTATTGTGTGCGTCACGTCCGTGTGAGTAAATAACGTCTGGGGTCGTCACCCCCACCCCCTTTTTCCTCTCTCTGTGGGTCGGTGTGAGGACCAAACGGACAGGGGACCCACCTCCAGTTGTTTTGTTTTTTGGTGGGGGGTTTGGGGTGTATAAGTATGGGCTTAACGAAAGTTTCTAAAGGGCGCTAAAGGGATGTTCATAATATGGCGGAAATCTATTAATAGAAATATTATATCTAAATTTATCTAAATTTTGTAAAGACAAATTCATAAAAAATTAATAAAAGATACGAGTCAATACGTGAATGTAGGTATATTGAGAATGATTGATCTTATCAGCTAATTTTTAATTCTTCTTTAATTTAAGACAGCTTATTGGACTTGCAAAATAAAAAAAACAAACAATTTCGTAATTTTACTAAGCTAACAATTTTGAGAACATAGTGATTTGACTGTATTTATGCCTCAAAACTTTGTTCCGCTAAAATGTAATCTAAAAAAAAAAAAACATTACGAAATGAACTATGACGTTTTCCGGTTTTAGAAATGAAGAACCCTATTAGAGTCGTAGGCAATTATGGAGTTACCGCTTGTGACCATGCTGGCTAACACCAAAGTAAGGGATGGGGTTGCCCCAGTGCACAATGACAATGGCAAATAAAAGACAACGTTTTAGTGTCAGACATTGGCGGTTTGGGACAAGTCATTAAAATCCGCCTTAATAAAAAATATTAGCTTAAAACGTCATCTCTTCATTGTTCTTAATGGTGTGTATTGGTTGGATAAATAGTAGTACTTGTGTCCATATGTAAGACAACTTTTCTGGATGCTGGATGTCAATCCAGTTGTAGTACCTGTGCCCATATAACTATAAGTTTCAGTCTCTGTGGATGGTCAGCTTGCTAAATGTCTGCTCCAAAGTCCTGTCCAGCTTTTATGCCCTGTCAATGTCCAGCTACGGTCATCAATCACGTCCAAATTGTCGCCATGTTGCTCCACACACAGTCAATAGTCACCACCCCACTTTTGTCCCTGGTTGCCCAGGAGGGCGTCTTGTGTTTGACGACCCCTCAGTGCCTCAGAGTAAACATGTGGATGGGTCAAAGGGCGGGGGTCAAGGAGAAGTTCAAGAGCCAGGAAGAAAGATTTGACCAAAAACACGTCCTTCAATAACTGTTGAAAATAACAAAATCATGGCTTAGAAATATTGGTGTACACTTGTCTGCCATCAAGTATGGCACGCTCCAGTACTGACCACTCCAGTGCTGTCTACTCAAGCACTATCCACTTCCGTACTGACCACTCCAGTGATATCCTATCCAGTACTATACACTCCTGTACTGTCCACTCCAGTAATATCTATACAAGTACTGTCCACTCCTTTCTGACCACTCCAGTGATATCCACTCCTGTACTGACCACTCCAGTACTTCCACTCCTATACTGTCCACTCCAGTGATGTCCACTTCAATACTGTCCAGTCCTGTCCTTGTCATGGGCAGAAACCTATTACATATAATACAAATATTATTATTATAATTACTATAGCATGTCATAATTAAATTATTCGAGTCAGTTAAGTTAACTTGACAAAGATAAAACATGTTTACGGCCTTATTAAAACTTCAAATGTTCAAACGTTTTGTTACTTCTATATTTATACTGACAATCATCGTTTTACGAAAACCTTGTCTAAAAATAGTAATAAATATTACGATATTTAATATTATGACGGTTTCCGGTCCGATGAATGTCAAACCTATTTATATACTTGGGAATTTCCCGAGATGCGACTATCAATTATTATATGACACAAGGGCACACATCCTGATGACGTAATTTACCAAGCGATGGTAGGTTTTTCTTAACGACAAGAGAGGTCTATAATTAATTTCTCCACTACATGGTTTGTCATTTCTAAGACCGGAAAACGTCGTAACCCATTCGGTCATTTTGCTTTTTTTTTAGATTGAGGTCAAACGTTACTGAAATATCCGCAACAACAATGCAACAATGCGTTTTGATACATTTATCTACTTAAAAAACGATCTTCTAGGTGCAATTTTTTTTTATTTAAAAGAAAAAATTATTTACATTTAGTTTTGCTGCTGAATAAATTATTAAAATCCCGAAGACTTAAAAACTTTATAAAAAAAATAAGTTTAATAAGCCTAAAAATGAGTGTTAGAGTCGGTCGGTAGTCGTAAGTACTAGTTAGTACTAGCTATACGATGGTAATAGAGTAGTCATGTATTAACTTATATCTATTTAGTTTTCCTTGGACCTTATAAAAGATATGCCATAGTGTTTATTAGAAATAAATAAATACTAAGAATACTTTAAATTTAATTACATCACTAGTGTTAATAGTAAATAGTAAGATTGCATAACTTTCCTGGACGAACACGTGAATGAACTAGAGTAGAGTCATTGATTCATTTACATAATTTTCACTGAACAAAGGACGTTCTATTTCATATAATAAAATATATCACGTGATATAACCATATATGTTTTAATTAAAATCCCTTAAAAAATTAAGGTTTTGAACAACTTTTAGTAAATTTCAATGAGCACATTCCCTGTAATAGTAATGAACAAATATTAACTAGCTGTCCCATCGGCACCTCCGGCAGTGACCGAGTTATAAATAGATTCTATTATTAGACTTCCTGTTAGTAATGACAAGCCCTATTAAAGTGACATTTCCGAGCATGTGTTTAAATCGAGCCATTCATAAAACTGTGTGTTATGTTCAGAGTCGTGCCTCATTGATGTCACACACACACACAATACATCTCCAACGACGCAATCATTCTACACCAACTCTTGCAAGTGATATCTTGTTGGCTATATTATTTTAACGACTTGGTGGAATCAGATCAGAAGGAAATAACTTTCGTGACGTCAGATATAGTTTGAAACTGGTTGTTGTTGGATGAACTTGTCGGACGAACGACATACACATTGTGTGGACGGGCTGGCGTACCGACGGTCATGGGTTCGAATCTCCGCATATGCGGGGATTTGTTCCCGAGGCCAAGGGTGTCCTTGTGTCCAGCCAGCGCCAAAATGGATACGTGACAATAGTCTGGGAAACGAGGGAAAAGCGTGGAGCCCTCCTAGCCGTGGCCTGTGAACGCTACATCACCTGCCAACAGACCGACATGGTCTTTGGACGCAATAATATTCTGTATGGAAGGAGCGTCTGTTTAGATAAGTCAAGACGGATAGTTGTGTGTTGTTAGTTAGACTACTGCCCACTAGTCCGTGTAGCCCCGAGGTTGGGGGGCAACAATAGAGAAGCCATGTGTGCTGGGGTAGATCACGGTGGAAACCATCACTCAGGTGGGTCATTTGTCACTGGCCTCCAGGGACTCCCCGTGCCTCCTCCCCCCCCAGCTCCCATTCAGGAGAAGAACACTCGTAGATCAAATTGCGGGGAGGGCTCCGGTCTAATCTCACCGCGTCACCCTATCTTTGTGCCCTCGCCAAAGCTCAGTCCGGGGATGCTTTTAACATGCAGCCATGCCTACCGGCTCCCGGGGGCGCCTCAGTTCGGAGGAAATGAACAGCAAATTTTCTAGCGGGTACTCTTGGCTTTCAGTTCTCGGGTTGCCTGGCTGCCATTCACCGCGCCTGTCGGTGTAGTCCTAGTCTAGCCCCCGTGTTTTCTTTAGACACAGGCTTTAGTGAGAGAGAGAAACGGAGGGAAAAAAATTGTTGGCTGGGTCAGCTCTGTAATTGCTCGTGTTAGCCTCGCGAAGTGATGAATGGCGAGTTGTGTTCTTATCAAAATAAAAGCCATGGTATAGAGAGCATTATTTGATCTGAGCGACTTGTTCTCGTGGTGAGGAAATTTTGTCTAGTGCGCATGTCATCAATAGAACTAGGATCTTCTTTCAATATTTGAATACTACATATAACCTATGACCGACGGAGTAAAACTGAAATGAAAGTTGTTCAATTTGATCCACAGATGTCAACAGTTCTCAGTTAATTGCTGTCAAAAGTTTACACTCATTTAAAATATAAAGCATACGCCAGTGTGAGGTCTACCTTTATAACTTGACTTAATAGTTTTATGGTTTACTAATAGCCTTGAATTGTAAGGAGTGCTAGCGTTAAGCAGACTACCACAAGCAGACAAGAGACCAATTCATAATCTATCCCCCTGTCGAAATGTTAAGTCCATGTCGTATCGTGTGGAAAATCTGCTCTAGAAATATCCGAGGTCTACAGTGGAATCGATTTCATGAAGTTTTTATTTAATCAAACATCCGGTTAACGGGTAATGTCTTTGAAATGATCACAACAGATATGTGTTAAATGTGCGTTAATATGAGCCAAGCTGTTAAAGGATTCGACCAAGACAAAAACTTAATTCTATTTTTTTTAAAATGTTTCAAACCTATTGATACTTCTAAATATATGCTGAAAACACTGTGTTACAACAATGTTGTGTCTAGTAAAATTACCTAACATGGCAAACTTTTCACTCTACAGAATAACAATTCAGGGCAATATGCGGTAGATGCGGGATGGGGTGGGGGTGTAACCTATGCATTTTCAACATGCCGGGGGTAAAGAGGGGAGTAGCGACGCCGCTGTTTGACAGTCGGGTCATAAAACTCCCCCCTTCCCCCCAAAAATAATAATAACAATAAAAATGATAATTATAAAAAAAATCTCCCATGAAGTATGAATGTAAATATAAAGCCGCTTGCTGGAGTACAAGCTTCATACCATTACCAATGCCAATAATGAAATGGGGAATAATAGCGGAGAAGAAACTGAGAACCCCAAGAAAGTACGAAATTACCAAGTACAAGTACCCTGGGGGTGGGGGGGTCCCCTCTAATTTAGTCCTCTATGAGTTGTCTATGTACACACTCCCCGTACCCTGGGGGGGTCCCCTCTAATTTGGTCCTCTTTGATTGCTACCTGTTGTCTATGTACACACTCCCCGTACCCTGGGGGGGGGTCCCCTCTAATTTGGTCCTCTTTGATTGCTACCTGTTGTCTATGTTCACGCTCCCATTGACTTAAATATTTTAGACAAGGAGGAACTAACTCTCAATGACAACTGTTTTATAATTACACGGCTTCTGAGTGGACCCGCCGGGTATTGCCTCAAAATACCCGGAAACGAACGGGGTTATTAAAAAACTGCACCCGGCACTGTCCTAGGTAGCTCCCCCCCCCACCACACACACACGCCTCCACACGAGTGAATAGATTTCTCGCTGTGATAACTTTGTCGAGATTGTCTCAATCTTTGACGGGCCGGGGGTTACCTCAGAGATAAGTTATAATATTATTACAATAGATTCAAGTCAAAAAATTCTCATGTAGGTGTAAACTCAAACACTATAGACTCATATAAATGGCTACATAGATACACATATTATACACTGTCAGGTAGCCCATCGTACACTGACAGATAGACCATTATAAATTGACAGATAATTATAAATAGACAGATAAATAGAACATTATAATTTGACATATAGACCATTATAAATTGACAGATAGATCATTATAAATTGACACATAAACATTGGAACATCCAACACTACCACGTGTAACACTACCATATCCAACACTACCACATCCAACACTACCACATCCAACACTATCACATCCAACACTACCATGTGAAACACAACCATGTGTAACACTACCACATCCAACACTACCACATCCAACACTAACACATCCAACACTACCATATCCAACACTACCATATCCAACACTAACACATCCAACACTAACACATCCAACACTAACACATCCAAAACTATCACATCCAACACTACCATATCCAACACTACCACATCCAACACTAGCATATCCAACACTACCATATCCAACACTACCATATCCAACACTACAACATTCTGATGTTTATGATGCAAAGTCATACATATGTTTTGTGTATTATGACGCCAAAAAGTTGTGCTTTATAAAAATACTCGGAAATATTATTTCCTATGACGTCTAAAATACATATCTAGTATGTGACATCACACGAACATGTTGTTAACTGGGTGTGAACAAGTTGATGACAGTTCGGAATTTATTTAGTTAGTAATCAATATGAGAGTCGTCTGCTAACAGCTCAATTATTTATTTTTCCATACAACCAGACATCACCCCAACCCCCACGAGCCTATAAACAACCAAACATCACCCCAACCCCCACGAGCCTATAAACAACCAAACATCACCCCAACCCCCACGAGCCTATAAACAACCAAACATCACCCCAACCCCCACGAGCCTATAAACAACCAAACATCACCCCAACCCCCACGAGCCTATAAACAACCAAACATCACCCCAACCCCCACGAGCCTATAAACAACCAAACATCACCCCAACCCCCACGAGCCTATAAACAACCAAACATCACCCCAACCCCCACGAGCCTATAAACAACCAAACATCACCCCAACCCCCACGAGCCTATAAACAACCAAACGGGAATAGATGACTTCTAGAACATTGTACTCATACATACCTAACTGTGCACATGATAATATTGTACTCATATATACCTAACTGTACAGATGATAATATTGTACTCATACATGCCTAACTGTACACATGATAATATTGTACTCAT
This sequence comes from Radix auricularia, assembly GCA_002072015.1. Taxonomy (NCBI): domain Eukaryota; kingdom Metazoa; phylum Mollusca; class Gastropoda; family Lymnaeidae; genus Radix; species Radix auricularia. The sequence goes on along the minus strand of MUZC01000573.1, from coordinate 90,219 downwards.
ACATACCTAACTGTACAGATGATAATATTGTACTCATACATACCTAACTGTACACATGATAATATTGTACTCATACATACCTAACTGTGCACATGATAATATTGTACTCATACATACCTAACTGTACACATGATAATATTGTACTCATACATACCTAACTGTACACATGATAATATTGTACTCATACATGCCTAACTGTACACATGATAATATTGTACTCATACATACCTAACTGTACACATGATAATATTGTACTCATACATACCTAACTGTACAGATGATAATATTGTACTCATAAATGCCTAACTGTACACATGATAATATTGTACTCATACATACCTAACTGTGCACATGATAATATTGTACTCATACATACCTAACCGTACACATCACAACATTGTACTCATACATACATGTACATGAGTGTGATGACATATTGATTCTCGTTCCTGGTTAGTTGCCACCAACATTGCGAGGCACAGTCGAGGGCAGGTGTAGCATGGATTTCGTTACTGCATGCCGTCGTGCTCTCAGGATCAAATCGTTGGGTCACGGTGACCTCACATAACTCCACCCATCCCTACAGTGGTTGAATGAGGGGTCAAACGAGAACTTCCATTATTATGTTTTAAAATTATTATGTCAAAAATAAAGAAATACGACTTGGATTTAGTCCTCCAATGTCGTACGCATTACAGCCAAGACATGCATTACAGCCAAGACATACATTACTATGGTACAGCCAAGACATACATTACAGCCAAGACATACATTTCTACTGTACAGCAAAGACATACATTAAAGCCAAGACATACATTACTACGGTACAGCCAAGATATACATTACTACGGTACAGCTAAGACATACATTACTACGGTACAGCTAAGACATACATTACTACGGTACAGCTAAGACATACATTACAGCCAAGACATACATTACTACGGTACAGCTAAGACATACATTACTATGGTACAGCTAAGACATACATTACTATGGTACAGCCAAGACATACATTACTACGGTACAGCTAAGACGTACATTACAGCCAAGACATACATTACTACGGTACAGCTAAGACATACATTACTACGGTACAGCTAAGACATACATTACTACGGTACAGCCAAGACATACATTACTACGGTACAGCTAAGACATACATTACAGCCAAGACATACATTACTACGGTACAGCCAAGACATACATTACTACGGTACAGCCAAGACATACATTACTATGGTACAGCTAAGACATGCATTACTATGGTACAGCCAAGACATACATTACTATGGTACAGCTAAGACATACATTACTATGGTACAGCCAAGACATACATTACTACGGTACAGCCAAGACATACATTACAGCTAAGACATACATTACTATGGTACAGCTAAGACATACATTACTATGGTACAGCCAAGACATACATTACTATGGTACAGCTAAGACATACATTACAGCTAAGACATACATTACTATGGTACAGCCAAGACATACATTACTATGGTACAGCTAAGACATACATTACAGCCAAGACATACATTACTACGGTACAGCCAAGACATACATTACTACGGTACAGCCAAGACATACATTACTACGGTACAACTAAGACATACATTACTATGGTACAGCCAAGACATACATTACTACGGTACAGCTAAGACATACATTACAGCCAAGACATACATTACTACGGTACAGCTAAGACATACATTACAGCCAAGACATACATTACTACGGTACAGCCAAGACATACATTACAGCCAATACATACATTACAGCCAAGACATACATTACTACGGTACAGCCAAGACATACATTACAGCCAAGACATACATTACTACGGTACAGCCAAGACATACATTACAGCCAATACATACATTACTACGGTACAGTCAAGACATACATTACTACGGTACAGCCAAGACAAACATTACTATGGTACAGCCAAGACATACATTACAGCCAAGACATACATTACTACGGTACAGCCAAGACATACATTACAGCCAAGACATACATTACTACGGTACAGTCTAGACATATATTACTACGGTACAGCCAAGACAAACATTACTATGGTACAGCCAAGACATACATTACAGCCAAGACATACATTACAGCCAAGACATACATTACAGCCAAGACATACATTACTACGGTACAGTCAAGACTTACATCACAGCCAAGACATACATTACAGCCAAGACATACATTACAGCCAATACATACATTACTACTGTACAGCCAAGACATACATTACAGCCAAGACATACATTACTACTGTACAGCCAAGACATACATTACAGCCAAGACATACATTACTACGGTACAGCCAAGACATACATTACTACGGTACAGCCAAGACATACATTGCTACGGTACAGCCAAGACATACATTACAGCCAAGACATACATTACAGCCAAGACATACATTACAGCCAAGACATACATTACAGCCAAGACATACATTGCAGCCAAGACATACATTACTATGGTACAGCCAAGACATACATTACTACGGTACAGCCAAGACATGCATTACTACGGTACAGCCAAGACATACATTACTACGGTACAGCCAAGACATACATTACAGCCAAGACATACATTACAGCCAAGACATACATTACAGCCAAGACATACAATACAGCCAAGACATACATTACTTTGGTACAGCCAAGACATACATTACTACGGTACAGCCAAGACATACATTACAGCCAAGACATACATTACATCCAAGACATAAATTACTACAGTACAGCCAAGACATACATTACTACATTACAGCCAAGACATACATTACTACGGTACAGCCAAGACCTAAATTACAGCCAAGACATACATTACTACAGTACAGCCAAGACATACATTACTACATTACAGCCAAGACATACATAACTACAGTACAGCCAAGACATACATTACTACATTACAGCCAAGACATACATTACTACAGTACAGCCAAGACATAAATTACTACATTACAGCCAAGACATACATTACTACGGTACAGCCAAGACATACATTACAGCCAAGACATACATTACAGCCAAGACATAAATTACTACGGTACAGCCAAGACATACATTACAGCCAAGACATACATTACAGCCAAGACATACGTTACTACGGTACAGCCAAGACATACATTACTACGGTAAAGCCAAGACATACACGGATTTTTTACAATGAAACTGTTTACAAATAATAAAATGTGATACACTTTTTCACCATTTGACCTTTTCATATTTGTGCTGGAAACATTTTATCGTTTCGGATTTTCGACAAATATGTTGTCATTAACGACTCCATGAATATATTTAATATTGCGTCTGTATGATCCCTTGTTTTATGGGTCTTGGTCTTAAAGACCACCAGCTCTGTGTTACTTGTGAATACCGTCAAGACGTGTGCTACATTCTACATTGACCTGTTGTCCCAGATACTGCAATAGAACGACTTTTTAATAATAGAATCTAAATCTTGTTGGCGAGCCTTCGTCCCAATCGGACTAAAATCTTGTAACCCGTAGTCATGAATGTATATCTTATCTCTTTAATGTGTTGACGAAAGTTGGTCATGAATGTATATCTTATCTCTTTAATGTGTTGACGAAAGTTGTTGAAATAATGCTTCAAACCTCCCCCCCCCCCCCCC
>MUZC01000573.1:70721-83310 GCA_002072015.1 Radix auricularia | reverse complement strand
CCCCCCCCCCCCCCCCCACAAACTAAAACACCACAAGAACCCCAACCTTCCCTAGTACCCTCCCCCCTTTCCGCATGATGTTCTAACGACTTTATAGACATTCAGAATACAAGCAGCTACGGATCGGGTGAAGTGGTCGTAGATGTAGAGCCCTTGCTTCTCGCCTGCTGGCATTATTCGCACGGGGCTCGACCGGGCCCTCGTGGCTGGCACCGTTGTTGTTTCCTGTCTGACATTCACTCGGGTACTCGCCTCCAGCCCTCGGCTGACCCTCCAGATGTCTGGCACTATCCGACGTTTGTCTCGGGGGAGACGTCACGAGATGAAAGGGACTGTTGTCAACCCGCTGCACCGGGGCCCCGCAACCCAACTTTGATCTCCTACCTGGGGCCCTGATTACGACGGCACGATTGTTCACCTTTATTCCCTATCCAGCAGTAAGGCCCCTAATTCAACGAATTGTCGTCTCGTCTTTTCCTTCCTCTACTGAACCAATCATTTTCGTTTTTTAGTTCTAACATTGAGAAAATGGCCGAGGCAGGAAGTGCCAAGAACTCTAGATGATTCAGAACTCTCACGAGCGAGGGATTAAGGTGGAAACTCGACACGAGGCAATCGACCAAGTCCCCTGTGGACGGGACCCCAACAAAGCGCCTTTCCACGGGCTGAACTCCTGCTGATGAGTAATGAGCACGAGTTTTGTTTTTGTTGCCCTCGTGCTAAGCTCCAGGTTTCTTTAATTCGGGAACTACAAGAGACGGGAATTTCAAAGCTTGATGGGAAATTTATCGTTTTCTTTTTTTGTTTCCCCTTTACGTTGGATCAGATATAAAGACGCAGGAGTTGAATTTTCAATTATAGCGCTAGAGGAAATTTAAAAATCTTGGGTATCATCAGCACGAGTTTCCCATGATGAATGATGGTTGATTGCCATGTGATATTCAAGGATCAAACTAAAAGCGTGTTTAGCTAATGAACGAAAATTATTTTCAATGGTTTCAAGTAATGAAAACCGGAGTGTGTGGATTAGACATTGGATAATTTATCTGACATGCCTGTTATCGATATCCGCAGAAACATCCAAGTGCCCGTTGGATATATCAATATAACAATGGGAGCCCCACCGGTTCTCACGCCACCAGATTGGGACCCTTCCTTCCACGGCTCTGTCCACACGGCAACGCTGGCGGTTTGCACGGTGCTGGTCATCTTCGTGGTCATCTTGGGGACCTTCGGCAACGGCATGGTGCTGCTGTCAGCCTTGCAGTGCCGGAAACTGAGGTCCAACTTTGACGTGTTGGTCTTAAACCTGGCCGGTGCTGACTTCATCCTGTGTCTCTGCTTGTCGCCCACGTTTCTCTATCTTTTGTTTTCCGACCCGCCTTCGCCTCGAGAGTTCTGCGGGGGATTTCTGTTCGCGTCCACCACGTGCGGTCTTCTGTCCCTGCTGACACTCGTGGCCATCGCAGCGCACAGACAGTCTCGTATCCGAGGCAGGGTCAAGGGCGCGCTGAGCACCGCGAAGACGGCGTGTGTTCTCGTGGTCATCTACGCCGTGGGAATCGGCACGGCGGTCGGCGGAACGATGCACGTGACCTTCTCGTGGTCTGACTCGTACACCACGTGCCAGGCCGTCATGAACAGCAATGACATCATGAGCAACAACGTCATCCTGTTTTTTATCAGCCCCGTCGTCCTCATCAGCTTCGTTGTCATCGTGGCATCGTACGGCGTCATAGCCAAGGCCGTCAAGGTGCAGACGTACCTGCGGGTCAAGGCCCTCCAGCCCCTGCTCCGTCCCGCCATGTACAAACAGATGCCCATAACCAACATCGGCGATAAGCCTGGTCTAGCCCTCGACATGCAGCAGATCCTCGAGGACAGCAGAGCTCTCTCGGGGAGAGTGACCAAGAAAGACGAGGTGCTGAAACATTGCTCCTGCTGCAGCTGCATGGCGGCGCTGGACAAAGAAAACAAGGCCGTCACCATGTGTTTCGTGGTCATTCTGATCATCGCCCTCTGCTGGACGCCTCTCGTGGTCTCGCATTTCATCGAGCTGATCACGGGCGAGTCGATTATTCTTTACCAGGTCAAACTCTGTGGGATCGCCCTCGTCTTCCTCAACAGCGCCCTTGACCCTTACATGTACGCCCAGAACAGTGGACGCATGAAGCAACGGTACGGGCGATTCTTTTGGGACATGCTTCGATGCGACTGTCGTCTGCCACAGAGGCAACATTTCAGGACTCTGTCCGGGAAGTCACCAGGTACGAGGACGCCTAGAAACCCTATTATAACACAGGACTGTGCCACGTTGCAATTTCTACAACCAAAACCTCGGAAAACTACAGTTTTTAAGAAATGTCAAAGTGTAAATTTAAAACATACCAAAGAAAGAAACCGGACATTGGTCAAGAGTGCGTACACTAACAATATTCTCATGTTTGGAACCGGTCAGACTATGAGTCCGCCAAGTGGCCAGCGGCCGGAAGTGCGTGATGCCAAGAAGGCGTGTGCTCAGAGTGGTGTCATGAGTGATGTCCGGACACTAGTGCACAAAACGTGCTGTCACGCTGCGCATGCGCCGGATGATCAAAGTTTGATTGACTCGTGATCGAAGAAGCTCGTTTGGATAAAATGTTGTTGATAAATGTGTTTCGTGTGATCTCGTGGGTGTAAATGAGACACGGGATGTTATTTGCTCCCTACCATGCATGGCGGATCTGTTCATGTAAATATTAGGCCGCTGAGGTTTTTTTGTGGTGGGAAGTGATCACTAAACACGAGGCGACTCGAGGGCTGGAGAGTGGCTGTTTTGTGTTGATTTGACTGACTTTGAAGTTTGAACACGAATGCGATGTAAACATGGCTGTCAAACAATGTGTGAGTGGGTGGGCGGGTAGGGGTATTATAAGAAAGGCATGGCGCAGTGTAGCTGGAGTGACACAAACCAAGGGTTCTAAAAATAAAAAACACTGTGGTCCGTGTGGCCACTATGGTCTGTATGACAACTGTGGTATGTGTGGTTACTATGGTCAGTGTGGTAACAATGGTCAGTGTGGTTACTATGGACTGTATGGTCTGGTCACTATGGTCTGTGTGGCCGATGTGGTCTGTGTGGTGTGCATTACACAAGTAGAGTTGTTTTTCCAGCAAACCGGAACACACAAGTGGGACATGTTCTATTGTCTACGCCACCTCAGTGCGCACCGTGCTGCACTCTCACTTCCTGCTTTCTGTTCCACGTCTCGTCTCTCACGTGTCAAGTTATCAATTAATACACATTCTTTAAAAAAAATTAGTTGTTATACAGAGTATGTTTAAGACTTAAAAAGATTCAACAATACAATACAACAAATGTATCGACAAAAAGCCTTCATTTTTTTCAATTTATTTTTACTAGCTTACTTGTACCCTATTAAATAACTTCATTCTAGCTAACTTTACTTCAGTCACAACCACTTTCACATAACAGATATAAATAGTTACATTTAATCATTAGGAAAATCCTACATGTGGAAGAAAATCAGCAGTCCCGAGCCTGCGCTCTTCATGGGGCTTCCCGGAAAACCCCCTCAGCCCTCTGGCCCCCTAAGGGACGTAAAGACTGAGAAGCCCCCCCCCCCCCGGAGCGGTCGCTGCTACAAGCGGCCGCCTGGGCGTCCAGGGCACTGGGCCGAAAACGCCTCCCACTAAAGTGTGCCTCCCGAGGGAGGTGTGGAATTTACCTACTGTGACTCGCTATCAACATAGTATCACTTTGGCGCCACCACGGCAAAGCTTACGAGTCTATATAGTTTAGATCGCCGCAAAGCGTGGGGATCATCACTGACCTAACTAGGGTTTAAACCCCACCGGAAGGTTTCCTCAGAGCTGGCGACCAAAAGCGTTTCCTAGCGGTACCTTTTGCTATTCCGTACTGGCGCTCCTGGCCCTAAACCGGCACCGCTCAACAGCTCAATCATTAGGAAAGACATTCTATTATTATTAGAAAAGTATGCATTTAGAAGATCTAAAAGTTTGGGCTTGTAAAACAACGCTTCCTGTAACGCATTGCTAAATACTAAGCTAAAGTTAAATAGATGAGGAATCCTATAGAGTTTTGACTGAATGATTCACTCTAGCTTTAAAACTCAATGTTACCATCACACGTGATATACAAACACTGGTTTGTAACGGGCGGATACAATGTTTGGTTTCTGTTTGCTCAGGACAAAGTCTCCAATGGTCTAAATTGGTATCTACATCTATCAAAATTTCTCGCATTTTTCTACTCTGTGAAAGTTGAATATAAATAAACTAGGGCTGTTATCGATTATCGATTAATTTAAAATTAATCGTTAACTTTTGAAAAATTACCAATTAATTAATTGATAATTTTGATTGAAGCAAAAAATAAGAAGTATGACGTCATTTAACTGAAAATTTCAAGGAAAGTAACAAAAACGTAACAATTCACATTTTTTATATAGATATAAGTAGTTCAATATAATGTCAATGAATTTTAATTTTGTTATTGTTAATTAAGTAAAAACAATGTTTAATTTTGTTATTATTTTCCTTATAAAACAGCATATTTTAAAGTTTACACTTTAAAAATCTTTTTTTTTTAAATGGAGATGTTATTACGTAAATAAGCAACTATTTTGTATTATCAATAATTGATAACTCATTGAAAAATCGATAATGTCATTGAAGAGATTTTTCATAGTTTTATTTACTTTTTTATCCATTAAAATAATTTTAAACAAAATTTTTTTTTACTGATTAATCCAGAAATTAATGATAAATTTCAACAGCCCTAAAATAAACAGATGATTTTTAAACATTTGACAACAATAGGTTCATCACAAGTCTCTACCTGACCACATCACACACGTCTCTACTTGACCACAAAACACTAGTCTCTACTTGACCACAACACACAAGTCTCTACTTGACCACAAAACACTAGTCTCTACTTGACCACAAAACACTAGTCTCTACTTGACCACAACACACAAGTATCCACTTGACCACAACACACAAGTCTCTACTTGACCACAACACACAAGTCTCTACTTGACCACAACACACACATGTCGACTTGACCACAACACACAAGTATCCACTTGACCACAACACACAAGTCTCTACTTGACCACAACACACAAGTCTCTACTTGACCACAAACTTGACCACAACACACAAGTCTCTACTTGACCACAACACACAAGTCTCTACTTGACCACAACACACAAGTTGATATTATTTAAAATTCTGTGTTTTTTTTTTAGAACAAAGAAAAGATTGTTTTGGGGTTGGGGGGGGGGGTTGATGGAATGCAGTGGTGTAGTAGGAGGTTGTAATTAGTCTCATGTCCCAGCCATCATACGGGACCGTGTAGTAGGAGGTTGTAATTAGTCTCATGTCCCAGCCATCATACGGGACCGGATGTAAATAAGAAAGGAAAGGTAAATCTAAATGTGATGGGAGCTCACTGGGGTTATGACCCTTGATGATATCTCGCCGTCACCACTGCCGTAGTCCAAGAATAAGTTATAATACATTTCTGCGCCAAACATCTAATATTTTTTTTGTTCTAATAAATGATTATTAATTATCTTATCTTAGATATACAGACGCTCCTTCTATGCAGAAGATAATTGCGTCCACAGACCATGAGAGATGATCTGTTGGCAAGTGATGCAGCGGTCACAGGCCACGGCTATAGGGGTTCCACGCATTACCCCAGCCGCCTAACTATTGTCTTGTTAGGTACCCATTCGGAGCTGGGTGACTCGGGGACTCCTCAGGCCGTGAGAACAAATCCTCACCTTCGTGTGGATTCGAACCCGTGACCATCGGTATGACAGTCGAGAGCGCTACCTCTCGACCACCCTGTCCCACACTTATAGTATAAAAATAAATAAAATTTAATTTGAGAATACAATTACATCGCAACATGAACGCATTGGAATTGAAATATGTAATAAAAGTAGATCTTGGGAGATTTAACTTAACTTTTAGTTTTTAACTAATATGGTCATTTGTTTTAACTAATATGGTCATTTGTTTGAACTAATATGGTCATTTGTTTGAACTGAGATGGTCATTTGTTTTAACTGAGATGGTCATTTGTTTTAACTGAGATGGTCATTTGTTTTAACTGAGATGGTTTAAATATATATAATGATATGCAATTGTTCTGTGTATAAACATGTTTTAATGAACATGTAAGTAATGACTGTAGAAAGTCTATAAGTTTGTAATGAATTTTTTTATAATTAGTTATGGCTGACCTGAAATGGTTCATTGCTTTATGTGTCTATTTATTTATGAAATCAATGACTGCGTGGGGTGACTAAAGTGTGTGTGGCTGTGTGGGGTGACCAAAGTGTGTGTGGCTGTGTGGGGTGACCAAAGTGTGTGTGGCTGTGTGGGGTGACCAAAGTGTGTGCGGCTGTGTGGGGTGACAAAAGTGTGTGTGGCTGTGTGGGGTGACCAATGTGTGTGGGGTGATCAAAGTGTGTGTGGCTGTTTGGGGTGACCAATGTGTGTGGGGTGATCAAAGTGTGTGTGGCTGTTTGGGGTGACCAATGTGTGTGGGGTGACCAATGTGTGTGGGATGACCAAAGTGTGTGTGGCTGTGTGGGGTGACGAAGTGTGTGTGGCTGTGTGGTGTGAGCAATGTGATGGGGAGGAGGAGGAAATTTGTGCTTGTAGATTATCGAGTGAGAAGTGTGTGCAGCTATAAAACAAGTATGGGGAGATACATGTTCAGTTAGTGGCTGCAGCTATAAAACAAGTATGGGGAGATACATGTTCAGTTAGTGGCTGCAGCTATAAAACAAATTTGGGTGAATACATGTTCAGTTAGTGGCTGCAGCTATAAAACAAGTTTGGTGGAATGCATGTTCAGTTAGTGGCTGCAGCTATAAAACAAATTTGGGTGAATACATGTTCAGTTAGTGGCTGCAGCTATAAAACAAGTTTGGGGGAAGTTGTTGTAATAGTAATATGGGTGGTGATGTAAGTGTAAGTTGTGTGTGTGCTATGGATGGCAATACAGGTGTAAGTTGTTGTAATATGACTGGCAGTGGTAATGTAAGTGTAAGTTGTGGATGTGCTATGGCTGGCAGTACAGGTGTAAGTTGTTATAATATGGGTGGTAATGCAGGTGGCCCAGGTGTGTGCACCTCATGCAGGTATGTATCCAAATACCTGACCTGGGCACGGTGATGGCTCTGAATGATAAGCGAGGAGCGTGTAACAATCCGTGTGTCTGTCTACGAGATTGTCTGTCTACACTGACAGAATTCATCCATGAAGTTGTCACGTCTGTCACATTATTATTTTCACACGAATAATTGAATTAATTGACACAATAAAGTGGCAAATCTTAAATTGTTTTTTTTTGTTACTTTTTATATTTTCTAACATGTGTGCGTGTTTCTTTTTTTTTTATCATTCAAAAGCCAACTAGGTGTCTCTTCTTTCTTTCAAAGACAACTAGGTGTCTCTCCTGTCTTTCAAAGCCAATTAGCTGTCTCTCCTTTCTTTTAAAGCCAAATAGGTGTCTCTCCTTTCTTTCAAAGCCAACTAGCTGTCTCACCTTTTTTTCAAAGCCAACTAGCTGTCTCTCCATTCTTTCAAAGCCAACTAGCTGTCTCTTCTTTCTTTCAAAGCCAACCAGGTGTCTCTTCTTTCTTTTAAAGCCAACTAGCTGTCTCTCCTGCCTATTAAAGCCAACTAGGTGTCTCTCCTTTCTTTCAAAGCCAACTAGCTGTCTCTTCTTTCTTTTAAAGCCAACTAGGTGTCTCTCCTGTCTTTCAAAGCCACCTAGCTGTCTCTCCTGTCGTTCAAAGCCAAATAGGTGTATCCACTTTCCTTGCCAAGCTAACTAGGTGTCTCTTCCATTTCTTTCATAGCACAGAGATATTTGTCTCATATTTCTCTAAATTTCTTTTGTATGCAGTGACTTATCTAAGGATAGTTTGCGGGGCGGAAGATCGTTTTGAATGAAAGAATTCTTCAGGTGCCCGAAGGTGACTTCACTTTTTTTTAAAACGACTGCCCCCCCCCTTCAGCTACTCCTAACCACCTACACCCCGTAAGTTGCTACTTGTAAGATCAAGTGTCAATCCTATAAGTAAACACACAAACCCTTAGTCTCAAAGAGTCTTGCCAGTTTTTTAACAAAAAGAATATTTCAGTGTTGTATCCCTGATGCTTTGCCTTACAACTAACAGTGGAGCTATTGGGAGTATACCTATTGGGAGTATACCTGCCGTTCTGTTGTCTGACAGTACAGCTATTGGGAGTATACCTATTGGGAGTATACCTACCGTTCTGTTGTCTGACAGTACAGCTATTGGGAGTATACCTACCGTTCTGTTGTCTGACAGTAGAGCTATTGGGAGTATATCTACCGTTCTGTCAACTGACAGTGGAGCTATTGAGAGTATACCTATAGGGAGTATACCTACCGTTCTGTTGTCTGACAGTTGAGCTATTGGGAGTATACCTATTGGGAGTATACCTACCGTTCTGTTGTCTGACAGTGGAGCTATTGGGAGTATACCTATTGGGAGTATACCTATTGGGAGTATACCTACCGTTTTCTTTTCTTGATACAGTCTTTCATTCAAGTCTTGTTACATTTTTGTGAGTCTGTAGTGACTCTCGTCTTCTGAAGTTTTACTTGTGTTCTCTCACACTCACTACCTCTCTCGTGTGCTCTCTCATGAGTTCTCTTATGGACTTTCTTATGGCCTCTCGTATGGAGTCTCTTATGGACTCTCTCATGAGCTCTCTTATGGACTCTCTCATGAGCTCTCTTATGGACTCTCTCATGAGCTCTCTTATGGACTCTTTATGGACTCTCTCATGAGCTCTCTTATGGACTCTCTCATGAGCTCTCTTATGGACTCTCCCCCTAATGGGTTCTGTCATGAGCCCTCTTATAAGTTCCCTCATGCGCCCTCTTATAGTCTCTATCATGGGCCCTCTTATAGTCTCTATCATGGGCTCTCTTATAGTCTCTATCATGGGCCCTCTTATAGTCTCTATCATGGGCCCTCTAATGGTTTCTCTCTTATGTCCCCTCATTCATGACTCATATAATGGTATGATCTTTCGACGTTATTTCGTTGACTTTTTCTCCCCTGAGATTTGTGATGTTGTTTCATTGACAATTTGTCTTAAAAGTGTCTAAAGTAACTTGACGCTGTGATGACATGCTTCCACGGCGGTGCGTATTATAACACTTAGTGGCTGGTATCTTTGAAATGGAGTTTCATAGAAACCATTCGACTGTAACAACAAGGAGCCTACATGTTCGCTGAAACAACTTCTCCCGGTGGTACATATCAAGGCAATTATCCTGGAAATACCACCCTGTAAACAGTCAGTGCTGAAACCTTGTGATCAAACATACACAACTTTCATAGACACCACCTTGTGAACAAACATACACCACTTTCATAGATACCACCTTAATAACAAACATACACCACTTTCATAGACACCACCTTGTGAACAAACATACACCACTTTCATAGACACCACCTTGCCATCATCACCATCATAGTACAAACACCTGCCATGATCCCACGCTGGGCCCCGGGGCCCTCTCCCGGGCTCTTGTCACCAGGCCTGTCATTGAATTCCCGGCGCAGCGTTTAATGGCGTCAAATATAGAGATTTGTTCTTGGGTATCAAATTATTTCACGAGGGGTGGGCCACACAGCCCTCCGGCCAGCCTCGCGAATAGAGCAAAGCGAGAGTCAAGAGATGAGAGCGGCTCGTCTGTCACCAGACAAACACAGTGAAATAACGGGTCCATTTGGTAATTGCCCCCCATCCCGGGTTTTTTAATCCCCCAAACACACATTTATATGTAATATAAGAAGAGCCTTATCTGTTAGTCCACCAACCAATTGGTCAGTCCATCTACCAACCAAATGGTCAGTCCGTCTACCAACCAAATGGTCAGTCATCTACCAACCAAATTGTCAGTCCATCTACCAGCCAAATTGTCAGTCCATCTACCAACCAAATAGTCAGTACATCTACCAACCAAATGGTCAGTCCGTCTATCAACACTTCACTGCGCCATACCTTGCTACCACACAGTGAACAATAAATTATCACATATTTTTTTCCCTCAGAGGTTATTAGTAAATACCTTTAACATGATTTCTAATAAAGTTAATTACAAGAGCCAAGTAGCTAAAAACAAGTAATAAAAACTACTATGAGTATTTAAACGCAATTTCCAACCATTTTTGTTAGTCAAGGGAAATCATTCTTGATTACATTAAAAGTAAAAGTCGATTAAATTTACTAATTCTGACACTTAACACAATATGATGTCATATCCCCTCACGCTACATCACACCAAGAATGTGACAATATAATGCGCACCACGCAACAATCTAACATAACCATTCACAAAGCTGGAAATCCCCATTAACTATCATTCTAGATTACATTAAAATTCATTTCAAATCAATAATTTTGAAACTAAGCAAAACAAAGGTTATCTACAAATTGCTGCTAAAATGACGAGAGTCGAACGAAAATAGATTTTTCAAAAACTCCTTCTCCAACATTGTTCTAACTATTATTAGCTATTGTTTGGCGTTTGTTTCAAGCCGTTAAATGTTATGGTTGGCGAGAAATTGACAAAATAATGATATTTTTAAATTTTTTCGTTTTTTTGTTTTGTTTTCTAGGAAATTCAGTAAATATTTTCGGTAATTTTTTGGACCTTGCAAATCCTTGGGACCTCCTTAACATATTTGCGAAAGACCCAAACCTATCTGGTATGGTTCAGGAGGAGTTGCTGTTCAAAGCTCAAACAGGCTGGCCAGACATTTCAAATATTATATAAACACAATTTTGGCCAAGGAAAATCTCAATGTCCAAGTGGTCTTGTTGCCACCATCCCACCATTGTTTTAGAAGACTGTTCCATAACTTTGATGCAGCTGATTCAACAGAGTGCACGCCACTAAATTTCTTCTTGTATCCAACAAGATCACAAACATTCAGTCCTCTTCACATCACAAACTTTCAGGCCCCTTTTTATCACAAACTTTTAGTCCCCTCACATCACAAACTTTTAGTCCCCTCACATCACAAACTTTTAGTCCCCTCACATCACAAACTTTTAGTCCCCTCACATCACAAACTTTAAGTCCCCTCACATCACAAACTTTAAGTCCCCTCACATCACAAACTTGTAGTCCCCTCACATCACAAACTTTTAGTCCCCTCACATCACAAACTTTCAGGCCCCTTCATATCACAAACTTTTAGTCCCCTCACATCACAAACTTTTAGTCCCCTCACATCACAAACTTGTAGTCCCCTCACATCACAAACTTTTAGTCCCCTCACATCACAAACTTTAAGTCCCCGAACATCACAAACATTCAGTCCCTTTCACATCACAAAATTTCAGTCCCTTTCACATCACAAACTTTCAGTCCCTTTCACATCACAAAATTTCAGTCCCCTTCACATAATGTTCGAATTTCAAACAATGTGTCATGTATTGAAAATATCGGGGAGCGTAAAATTCTGCTCTCTGTGTCAGTGGTAGCTGTCTGACATTCTACTCAGAGGCGTCACTAGGGTTGGTGTCACCCGGGGCGGTAGCCCATGGTGTTACCTGGGGCGGTAGCTCATGGTGTCACCCCCTCACGATTTAACCCATAGAACTCCTCCGAGTTTTCCAGTGCCAAATAACGGAACATATGGAATTTTACATTCTGGTGTCACCCCCTTGATGGTGTCACCCGGGGCGGCCCACTCCACCGCACCCCCTAGTGACGCCACTGGTTCTACTCTCTACTCTATGTTAGTGGTAGCTGTCTGACATGTTTCTAGAATACTCTGGAAATTCTTGTACAAAAATTGCTGGGGAAAAGGATCCGCTTTGTCCCGTGCCATTTCATAAGCTTGCTACGTTAACACCCACCCTACATTATATAACATCCACCCCCCACCCTCCCCCACCATGTTCTAGCCTGGTCCTAGCCACGAGCCAACTATGCCATTAGTAATTAACCAAGCCGCGATGTGTCTGTTAACTTGATCACACGTACGAGGAGCTACTCGGGGTCGCTCCGGTAAACACAAATCAGACACGCTTTTACTGACTCTCTGCTCTCTAACAGACACTATAACAACTCGACAAGGCTCGCTCAGTCATTCTTCCACTCGTCAGTGAGGGCTCTCTGGCGAACGTCTACTCCGACTTCATGGGCTACGCCGAATTTATGTTGTTTTTTTAAAAGAGTAGCTTGCCCTTTGAAAAAGAGTTACCTTTTCTTTAGCGCTTTCGTTGACGGTTGTGGTTCGAAAGGTGTGTGTCTATAGTCGACCGTAGTTTGTAAGGAGCAGCTCTTTTAAATATTAACTTCAAATCTGTTATTACACAAGTAGGAAAAACGGTTAGCAAAACTGTTCCCAGATTCAGCAAGGATATACTAAGATATTGTTTTCTTTTTTTCCAATTTGTAAATGAACAGCGAACTTAGAAAATCAAAGAAAGGGGCCGTCCATAATTGACGCCACGTTGTGTGTGTGTGGGGGGGGGG
>MUZC01000573.1:57458-70702 GCA_002072015.1 Radix auricularia | reverse complement strand
GGGGGGTTTGGGGGTGCGGGGTTGTAACACTTTTGTGACGATGTGTGACGAGGGGGAGAGAAATGTGACGTCACATAAAAAACTAGCAAATTTAAATTAAACTTCCACTTTAATAATTGATTTCTTGCAATTTATTTAATGACGTTTCAATAGCTTTGCAAGAGTTAAGTAATTAGAGTGCAGACTTACACATATTTAAATGGTAAGCAGTAATTAGCAGCAAGCTAATTTTCAATTATAAAATACGACTTTTATAGGGGGGGGGTGTCAAAGCTTTGTGACGGAGGGGGTTCTAAATTGTTGTGGTGATGGAGGGGGCTCTAAGTTTTTGTAACGGAGGGAGTTCTAAATTGTTGTGATGGAACGGGGTTCTAAGTTTTCGTGACGGAGGGGGATCTAAATTTTTGGGACGGATGGGGTTCTAAGTTTTTGTGACCGGGGGGGGGGTGTTCTAAGTTTTTGTGAGAAGGTAGAAGGGGATTTAAAATCGACGTCATTAACAAACGGCCCCTAACCAATAAATAGCATTTAAATAAGAAATGTTTGATACAGGATAACATCACTTTGTTTACCAACATTCAAACACATCACGTGGGAGATGAAAATATGAGGTCGTCGTACTCGTTTATTTGAGTTATTTAATCTTTAATAATTGTTTCTGGCACAGACATCTGCTGGTTTAATAATTCGCTCCTTCTATGCAGAAGATAATTGCGTCCACAGACCATGACAGATGATCTGTTGGCAAGTGATGCAGCGGTCACAGGCCACGGCTTTGAGGGTTCCACGCATTACCCACCCGCTTAACCATTGTTAGCTAGGTACCCATTCGGAGCCCAGGAACTCCTTAGGGCTCAGGAAACAAATCCTTGACTTCGCATGGATTCGATCTCGTGACCATCGGTACGCCAGTCGAGCGATTGTCACTCGACCACCGTGTCACCGTGGAACATACATCTGTAGTTGTTACTTTACTTGCATCAAAATCAAATTTTCAATAAATCAAAATTAAATATTCATAGCATCAACTACAACATTTTTATTAAATGAAATATCAAATTTTCATGACATTAAATTTTCATTAAAACAAAATGAAACTTCAACATTAAAATCAAATTTTCATTACATTAAAATCAGTTTCACCACTTGTCGCAAAGTTTTGTTCTATCAGACAAAGTTTCTCAGGCCCGGGCTGGGCTTACTGCTGGCAAACAGACAAAGTTTATTCTATCAAAGTTTCTCAGGCCCGGGCTGGGCTTACTGCTGGCAAACAGACAAAGTTTATTCTATCAAAGTTTCTCAGGCCCGGGTTGGGCTTACTGCGGGCAAACAGGAATCAACTATAACCCTCACCTCAGATCACGCGATTTCTGGGATAAGCCATTTTTTTCGGCGTTGCATAAAATTTTAGCTGCATGTAGTATAACGGTTTACCTCGCCGAAACACGAGAGTACGTGTCTTATATAATTACGATTATACGTAGCAAGGCTCGAGTGACGTCATCAAAACACGAGTACACATCATCAAGCCTAAAATAAAGCTGGAATTACTTGATAACTTGCAGTGACGTTATCAAAACATGTGTAGACATCAAATCTAACGCAAAGCTGGTATTATATGTTAAGATTGCAATGACGTCATCAAAACGCACGTAGACATCAAATCTAACACAAAGCTGGTATGGCGTGGTAAGATTGCAATGACGTCATCAAAACCCGCGTAGAGAGACATCATCAAATCTTACACAAAGCTGGTATTGTATGGCTAGACTGCGGTGACCTCGTCTCTGTTCAACAATTCAGTCAGCTCCACTGGGGTGGGTGGTGTGGGGGGAGGTTGTGATAACTCCCCACGACATTCCAAGTTTATGATCTCCCGCGGAGGTCGGCGATTTAATGGCTGGTGAGATCAATGAACGTGGGGAGATGGGAGACATTCAGGGGAGACTTGTAACAGCCAGCAGAACCATTAGAGCCACCCACTGCCACTAACATCAGGGTGACCGCGACTCGAGGGATCAGTTGGAGGTAGCGAGGCTGTAGCGAGGGGCGGGCGACTGTGGTCGTTGGTACAAAAGAAATCAGACTGGAATCCGACGATGGTTATGATGGAATGCTGCGATGGTTATGATGGAATGCTGCGATGGTTATGATGGAATGCTGCGATGGAGTCTATAGGTTGGATTCACAACGACTTGCCTAGATTGTGTCCCTTAAGATAAGAATCGCAGTCCTATTATATATGATATTTTATTTGAGGAGTGAATGAAAGCATTGGATAGTTTCCATTCAAGAGTTACATTTTAATTTAATTCGTGTTTTTAACGTTGTTACGTCCGCTAGAGTCAGGGGCGGATTAAGACTGCACGGGGCCCCGGGCTGCAATCAAACGGGGGCCCTAGCCCTATCCAGCCAGCGTCCCTTAAAATAAAATGATTGTTAACAGCTAATATAGGACTGTAACTAAATATTAATAATGAAAAAAAAAATAAACGAACACGAAGAAATAACTTTTTGAAGAGTTTGCGAAATATTAAAATTGAGTGTGAAAAGAAAAATCTTATCTTCCACTGATGGGAATCGAATCCCACACCGCTTGCAACACGCACCTGTACTCTCACCACACGGCCAGCGGAGCTTGACTAAAAAGAGACATTTTTAAACTATAAACTAGACTTCATACTATGTACTCTAAGTGAGCCAATTAATTCACTTTTTATTGATTATTAACTCTATCAGTAGTATCCGGTCTATATTCGCGATCAGTTGTATAGTTAATATTTTTAAATTTTTTATATTTTCGAGGGTTCGTGCAAACGTTAGTACACTTTTATTATAAATATAAAAAGTTTGGGGGCCCCTAAACCGTCGGGGGCCCCTGGCTTTAGCCCCCTCAGCCCCCCCCCCCCCCTTAATCCGCCATAGGCTAGAGTAATTGACTCTCTAACTTACTATAAAAGTTATAGTCACGTTTAAGCGGCTCGTTAAGAAGGAACGTAACACAAAAAGAAAGGTAAAACACAGTAAACTGACTTGACAATACTGAATCTAATAATGACAAATAAATAACAAGCAACCACGCGATTCCTGTAGTTTGAAATAATTATTATAATTTGTTAACCTTTATCTTAATATAAGAATATATAATAATAAATTAAGTTAATACTTGAAAGAGATAAACACTCACAATAGGCGATAGCGCTCGCGTTGACAATAACGTGTAACAATTAACGATACCAAATATAACAGGTAACAATGACATTAGTTGTCGGTCTAGCTTGGTACTTTTCTCAGTCGATGAGGACAAGTGCTCTGGAATTTCTCGTTTCTTTGTTGTTCTCTTACCTTATTTATACTAACATTTTTGGAAAGTTCTGGTCCTAGAACCAACGAGCACAACAACCTTTCTCGTGATACATTGGATCTAGAACCAACGAGCACAACAACCTTTCTCGTGATACATTGGATCTAGAACCAACTAGAACAACAACCTTTCTCGTGATACATTGGATCTAGAACCATCTAGAACAACAACCTTTCTCGTGATACATTGGATCTAGAACGTTCTATGAAATATATGCTCGGTGTCGCTAAGCGAAAACCAGGTCAGAGGTGTAACCTGACCCACGGAGACTGGCTGTGCCATGAAGAGGGGGTGGGGTAGGGCAAAGTGATAAGCACAGCACCTTTACGGGTAGTACCTGACAAGCATGGAGTGTTTTCAAAATTGAATTTCGAACACTTTACGAGAAAACTTGAAACATCGAGTCAATATGTTGACTGCTTTCAGTGACCCACATCATTTAGCTAAGATCACCACCACATGCAAAGCGCCTATTTCTTTCAATCAATATATTGAAGGTTTTGGTCACCTGCAATGACCCAGATCTTTTAGCTAAGATCACCACCACATGCAAAGCGCCTATTTCTTTCAATCAATATATTGAAGGTTTTGGTCACCTGCAATGACCCAGATCTTTTAGTCAAAATGTCTAATGACTAATGTACAAGGAAATAACTATCCTTTAAATGACCAGACATCCTACCATTTCTTGACCCCCCNCCCACCAAACCAACCAATTGTCGCAGACACTCTTTTAAACACAACTAACAAAGCTTCGATAGTTATTTAACCAAAGAAAAGATTTTCTTATTTATATTCTAATCAATGACGAATATTTGAACTCGCCTTCTCATAATTGTAGTCATCCTATTCCTTGATATATTCCTTCCTCTAGAATCTTTCAAATTTCATCCACGTCTCTCATTTTGTAATCCTGCAATCACAACACAAAAATAAATAAATAAATTTTAAAAAGCTTAACAAGATCAAATAGTTGATACGAGAAAAATCTCCAACTCGTTGCAATAATCATATTTATTTTCAATATCATTTATGCCTGGGGCCCATTAATATTGGAGTCCAAATAAAAACACAAAACTAAGTAATTGTTTGAACATTACAAGGAGTTAAGCTTTTGAATCATCGAACTGTTGACGCGCCAAAAACATAGAGGCTAAAACAAATAAAATATTACTAAATTAGTAAGGACAGCTAAGGCCCACAGCTATTGGCTATTATGTGTTCTATTACCTGAAGAATTTCAGTTTTCAAATTCTTTCTTTAAGGAAATGTTGGCAGAACAAATACATCTACATATTAAAATTAATTTTAGAAACACGACAAAAACAAATGACTGTATTACGTGATAGGAAATGTTAGCCTTAAACGATTTAATTTCTAGGAAGAAAGAAAGAAAATAAAAAAGAAAGAGATAAAGAAAGAACGAAAAGAAAGAAAGAAAGATAGACTATAAAGGAATAAAGAAAGACTACATTTTTGGACCGATTTCGCCCCCATGTTACATCGTAAGATGCTGGATAAACTAGTTAAACAAGGGCCATAATAGCAACAATACATCTGTTCCCAATGTTACATAATGAGATGCTAGATAAACCAGTAAAACAAGGTCCATAATAGCAACAATACATCTGTTCCCAATGTTACATAATGAGATGCTAGATAAACCAGTAAAACAAGGGCCATAATAGTAACAATACATCTGTTCCCAATGTTACATCGTAAGATTCTATATAAACAAGTAAAACAAGGGCCATAATAGCAACAATACATCTGTTCCCACTGGTACTAACGAGGAAAAAAAGACTTTGATAGATTTAAGTCGAGAGGTGGCATACTTCTCCCCCCCTCTCCTCGGCTTTCATCCCTGCCCCCGTAAAGGTCGAACTTCCCCAACACCCACCCCCTAACACCCAGTGCTAAAGGTCAAAACTAACACTCAATGCCATTTCGTTATCGTCTTTTGAAGGTGGGCCATCTCGATATCATGCAATGCTTTTCAGATTCTTGACGGGTGAACTCGATTCTTTTGTTCTAATCGATACCCAAATAAAGCAAGTGGCTGTTCTTTATAGGGTCTTGTTTTTATAGAGCATTATACGGTTAGATATAGAAAACATCTACAGCTTTCTTCTACTACTGGGCCCAACGTAAACTTGGCCGCGACTTTGGGAGATTATTTGTTTTGTTACTTGGAGAAAATTCTATTGATCATCGTAGTTTTTGAACGTAAAGAAAGCTACAAAGAGAGAATTGAGTTTCTGAAACAATAGGGCCTCCTCCTACACGTGTAGTTATTTGAGAAGAAGCATATTTTGTGTGTGTGTGTGGGTGGGTGGGGGTTTGTGTGAGTGTGTATGTGGGGGGGGAGTGTGTGACTAGTTGTTTTGGAAAAGGATGTTGTATCTCTACATCTAAATGTAGCGACTTAAAACTAAAATACAAAACTGAAAAATTAATACCGATTAAATTAAATTTAGTTTTTAATAGCATTATCTCTCTATCAGAGGCGTAGCGAAGGGGACGGCAAGGGTACATATGTCCCCTGAAATGTACCCACTAATGTTCTTTGGTCCGTGTGCAAAGTGGCACAGCATCTATTTTCAGTGCAATATTTTACAAAATTTGCTGCTCGGTACTTCTAAAATGCTGCGCGGTGTCGGTTGGATATTTGAGCGGCCGCGCAGCTTTAAGGAAACTCTGTAAAGACAATCCAACGTAAGTGTATGACGTACTACCAACTGTAAATACATTCCAACGTGATGTTGTGACGCACAGCAAACTGTAATGACTCGGACCTAACGACTCCATGACTCCACTGCCCGGCTTGACGACTGACTCGGACCTAACGACCTAGACTCCACTGACCGGCTTGACGACTGACTCGGACCTAATGACTCCATGACTCCACTGCCCGGCTTGACGACTGACTCGGGCCTAATGACTCCATGACTCCACTGACCGGCTTGACGACTGACTCGGACCTAACGACCTAGACTCCACTGACCGGCTTGACGACTGACTCGGACCTAACGACCATGACTCCACTGACCGGCTTGACGACTGACTCGGACCTAATGACTCCATGACTCCACTGACCGGCTTGACGACTGACTCGGACCTAACGACTCCATGACTCCACTGCCCGGCTTGACGACTTGGTCTTATATCAGGAAGTCAATCTCGTCCACTGTTCTGTTGTGGATTCCATGTTAAGATATTATATTGGTCCTTTATTTAGGACCCTTTCTTTATAGACTCATACTTTTAATTTATTCTCCTGCAGACTGAATGGACTCATTTTCTAGTGTCATGATTGTACACAATTTCACGAGCTTGTCATATTCAATGGTGCACTCGGAGCATGTTGCAGACAGAAATTGTTTAGTTGTGGCAGTCTGATTGTTGATATTTTATAAACCTGGACTGGGGCTTGTCGTGTTTGGACCCAGGTCAGATTAGAGGCGTGAAACGAGTTGTCTTCCACCCCTCCCCTTCCACACATGTTCAAATATGTGGGATTTGCTGGCCGCACCACTTCCGGTCGCGAGTGTTGGTCTGTTTACACCAGTAACGAGCCCTCGCGAGCCTGCCAACAAGAATGGAAACGTTCAATGTCTAAGTGGTTGAGTGTCTGACGAGAGCATGACGTCAAAAATGAGTACATGCTACAGTCAAACTGATGTATCTTCTAGGGAAACAGGCGTAAATCAGAGATGACGCAAAGTCATTGTAGTTAAAAATGCCCCCACACCCCTCAAACCACCAAATAAAGTAAATGTATGTGTTAGTTAATAACTTTTCCATCAGTTTCAATGTTATTTGAATAACGCACATTTCTAAGAATCCCGATTGGTGCTAATCCCAACTGGCGCTAATTTTATTAAACAAAAACAAAAACGCTAAGTGGAGAAATAGGCTGGGGATCATTAACACTGATTTAAACGCTTATCGATAGTTTTTTATGATGGAAAATATTTTAATTGATATCTGGACAAGTTGAAAATTCTAGAATTGAGGCTTAAATACCCGTCCATTAGCAACAGAACAGAGGAAAGCATTAGCCGAATTCATGGGGGCCGTTTAGTTGGTGGTCCATTCCAACAGCGGCCATCTCCTACAGCAACAGAACAGAGGAAGGCATTAGCCGAATTCATGGGAGCCTTGTAGATGGTGGTCCATTCCAACAGCGGCCATCTTGACACTGGGAAGTAAGGTAAACACGGGGGTAAATGGAGACACGCGTTTACCGGGACAGGTAAATAGTTGGAAATATTGGAGATCTCCATCACCAGGCAGGGGCGAATTAAGACAGCACGGGGCCCCGGGCTGCAATCAAACGGGGGCCCTATTCAGCCAGCGTCCTTTAAATTAAAATGATTGTTAACAGCTAATTTAAGACTGTAACTAAATATCAATAATGAAAAAAAAAAACGAACACGAAGAAATAACTGTTTAAAGTGTTCGCCGGTATGTTACAACTGAGTGTGAAAAGAAAAATTTTCCACACGGCTTGCGGAGCCTATCAAAGTTAAGAAATTTTAAAAGTATAAACCATATTTTATAATATGTTCTCTTAGTGAGCCAATCTAATCAAGTTCTCGATTATTAAGACTATCAGGACTGATAAGCTATCAGTTTAATAGATAATATTTAAAAATTTAGTTAATTTATTATATTTTCAAGGGTTCGTGCAAACATTTGTACACTTTTATTATAAAATATAAAAAGTTTGGGGCCCCCAAATCGTCGGGGGCCCCTGGCTTTAGCCATTCAGCGCCCCCCCCCCCTTAATCCGCCATAGTCACCAGGTCACGGGTTGGAGCGGCTGTTCCATGGCGATGGTCGTAGTTCGAAACCACAACCAGAGGCGTCACTAGGGTTGGTGTCACCCGGGGCGGTAGCTCATGGTGTCACCCGGGGCGGTAGCTCATTGTGTCACCCCCTCATGATTTAACCCATAGAAATCCTCCGAGTTTTCCAGTGCCAAATAACGGGAATATATAGAATTTTACGGTCTGGTGTCACCCCCCTGATGGTGTCACCCGGGGCGGCCCGCCCCCTCCGCACCCCCCTAGCGACGCCACTGACCACAACCAATAACGAATTATTGGGATCAATTATATTTTACAGCTTATGTTTTGTGACTGACCTAAAGCAGACCAATCTTGTTATGACGTCATCATAAGTCAATCAGGGTCGAAGTTGAAAGTTGTAAGTTTAACCTTGGCACTGACCTGCTTGTATAAAGACAATGGTTTAATTAAAATGTACTTGGCTATTTTTGGTGATGCTAGCATAGTTTAAGTCGCACAATTTTAAAACAAGATTGCCG
Organism: Radix auricularia; assembly: GCA_002072015.1. NCBI lineage: Eukaryota > Metazoa > Mollusca > Gastropoda > Lymnaeidae > Radix > Radix auricularia. Next base: position 62,006 of record MUZC01000573.1, on the reverse strand, counting down.
AATGGATTTTTTGCCCTCCTGTTTCCAATGCCACCTGTGATGCCTTCTAATTTGCCGCTTCCGTTGTCGTGCGCTTGAACACATTCCTACCTCAAAGTGTTTTAAATAAAAATACTTCTCCATTTTTATCTTATATTAATACTTGAACAATCTGAGGGAGAAAATTGATGAAATACTTGTGTTGGAGACCAGGTCAGTACACATACAATACGATTTGTAACCTTGTAAAGTTACATGATACATACAACATGAGCAAAACGTTACCTCGTAACCTCATACCCATGTCTCCTGAAACTATCACGATAGTTTTCTCACCTCTTCCAGTATTTCAGCGGCACATGGCGGTCTCAGTTTGTTTTAACTGTTGTTTAATTTTGTTGTTGTTTTTATTTCCCCTGATAGCAAACATATAAAAACAAGAGTGGGAATATCCAAACATCCCAAGTAAGAGCATTCAGACCAGACATTAAACAATGGAAATATTAACATTGCATCTTTGCAAACTTTTGTTAACACACAGTTGAGTAGTTGAGGTTGGTGACTTTTGGAACGACAATTTGAAAACCAGTCGCTCGATACCGAAACAATTGAGGATATGTTTTGAAATATTCTTTTTTTTTAGCCTTTGAGACAATTTAACGAGAAAGTTAAACTGAAAAAGTTTTCAGCAAACTCATTCAAATTGTTTATTTTTAATCAATAAAAAAAATTTTATGAAAAAAAAAAGATTTTTTTAAAAATTTCATTAAATTTTTTTTTTGTTGCGAAATTCACAAGAGAATGTTCGAATTAGTTTCACGAGAGATTGAGTGTTTTTGGAATGTATTTTGAAAATATTTAGATATAGCTATGCACAAATATTTCATTTTTTTATATTTATTTATATTTATTACTCCATTTCGTTCCACCATATCATGGAACCTTTTAATTAAAAAAAAACAAACAAATATTTATGTAGAAAATTAAATGTCCTAAAATTTGACAAAATGAGGAACTTAAAAGTAATATTTGACTTGCTAACGTTGTTCCAACAGTTTTAACTTTTGATACGAGATGTGACGACTAGGCTGCACCTTTTCTAGAGTCGAGATAACATGGGCACCCTTGTGCCTTGATTAAGTCAAACAAAGCTGCCCTGACAATCTGCCCGGACAAGCTAGCTGCCCTGACAAGCTGCCCGGACAAGCTGCCCAGACAAGCTAGCTGCCCAGACAAGCTGCCCGGACAAGCTGCCCTGACAAGCTGCCCGGACAAGCTGCCCTGACAAACTAGCTGCCCTGACAAGCTAGCTGCACTGACACGCTGCCCGGACAAGCTGCCCTGACAAGCTAGCTGCCCTGACAAGCTGCCCTGACAAGCTGCTATGACAAGCTGCCCTGACAAGCTAGCTACCCTGACAAGCTAGCTGCCCTGACAAGCTGCCCTGACAAGCTAGCTACCCTGACAAGCTAGCTGCCCTGACAAGCTGCCTTGACAAGCTAGCTGCCCTGACAAGCTGCCCGGACAAGCTAGCTGCCCTCACGCTGAGCCAGACACCAAACTCCAAGCGTTGGACACAGCGCTCTTGGACGGCCCTGAGTTTGACGTCAGACAATTGTTCCACAGGTGATCTGTCTGAGGTTGGTGGAATCTCATGAAAAGGACAGACAATTGTTCCACCGGAGAGCTGTCTAAAGGTTGGTGGAATCTCAAGAAAAGGGCAGACAATTGTTCCACAGGAGAGCTGTCTAAAGGTTGGTGGAATCTCAAAAAAAGGGCAGACAATTTGTTCCACAGTTGAGCTGTCTAAAGGTTGGTGGAATCTCATGAAAAGGACAGACAATTGTTCCACAGGTGAGCTGTCTAAAGGTTGGTGGAATCTCATGAAAAGGGCATACAATTTGTTCCACAGGTGAGCTGTCTAAAGGTTGGTGGAATCTCAAGAAAAGGGCAGACAATTGTTCCACAGGAGAGCTGTCTAAAGGTTGGTGGAATCTCAAAAAAAGGGCAGACAATTTGTTCCACAGGTGATCTGTCTAAAGGTTGGTGGAATCTCATGAAAAGGACAGACAATTGTTCCACAGGTGAGCTGTCTAAAGGTTGGTGGAATCTTAAGAAAAGGGCAGACAATTTGTTCCACAGGAGAGCTGTCTAAAGGTTGGTGGAATCTCATGAAAAGGACAGACAATTGTTCCACAGGTGAGCTTTCTAAAGGTTGGTGGAATCTCATGAAAAGGGCAGACAATTATTCCACAGGTGAGCTGTCTGAGGTTGGTTGAATCTCCAGAAAAGGGCAGACAATTTGTTCCTCTTGGCGGTGGTTCATGCCGCTGTTGACTTTAAGCCCCCTGAATAATAAGTGACAAAAAACTGTACACCACTTCTTAGGGCACTAGTTTAGAGCCCGTCACTGCACGGTGCGGAATTTCAGATTCTCTCGTCCCAACGGCTTCTTTCCTTTCACCAGGGCAGGACTACGCACTAGTTAACTATAGGGTGCGGGTGGGGTGGGGTCGGGTGGTAGGACGGAACTGTGTTATCATATAAATTGCCTATTTTTGGCCCAGCTATTCACGTCTGTCGTTTGAAGGGTTGCCTCGAGAAGGATTGCCAGGCTCGGGTGACAACAAATCCACGAGCGACCCCTGACGGCCGGGTCTTGAAGATTGTATGGCTGCATAAAGGGAGGGAACTGTTAGACAGAGAGCACTCCAGCTCGACAGTTGAACAATGGTGGGCCCTAACAACAGCAGGGGAGATGATTCGAACATCATTCCCTCCCTTTACTTTACCACTCCCACCCCCACACACACACACCTTTCAATAAGATGGTAAGAAGGTGGATGGGGAGGGGGAGTGGAGCGGTGAAGAAATCAAACATTATGTTAGTTCATAGAAATGTTAGACCAAATGCCGTTCATAGAAGTGTTAGACCAAATGCCGTTCATAGAAATGTTAGACCTAATGCCATGTATAGAAATGTTAGACCTAATGCCTTGTATAGAAATGTTAGACCTAATGCCATGTATAGAAATGTTAGACCTAATGCCATGTATAGAAATGTTAGACCTAATGCCGTATATAGAAATGTTAGACCTAATGCCGTGTATAGAAATGTTAGACCTAATGCCATGTCTATAGAAATGTTATTTATTTATTTATTTATAAAGGACGCTTCTATAGCGCAGTTTCTTAAAGCTCACTGCGCTTTACAAAAACACTACCAAAAATTAATAGATGCATTCAATAATCATACATCTTACACAGTAAAAATACATGGAAGAATTTCAACATATTTTATGTTACAAAATAAAACGAAGAGGTAAAGTTCTTTTTCAATAAATATAGAAATAATAAACAATTAAGCAAGGAGACGAATAAGGAAATGAACAAGTAATAAAACCAAATTATGTAACAACAAATAAGTAAACAAATAAAGAATTAAATAATAAAATCAACTAAACCAATAAACAGAAAAACAAACACATAGAATGAATAAATAAACAAATAAATGTTAGACCTAAAGCCATGTATAGAAATGTTAGACCTAATGCCATGTCTATAGAAATGTTAGACCTAATGCCGTGTATAGAAATGTTAGACCTAATGCCATGTCTATAGAAATGTCAGACCTAATGCCATGTCTATAGAAATGTTAGACCTAATGCCGTTCATAGAAATATTAGACCCAATGCCGTGTATAGAAATGTTAGACTTAATGCCATGTCTATAAAAATGTTAGACCTAATGCCATGTCTATAGAAATGTTAGACCTAATGCCATGTCTATAGAAATGTTAGACCTAATGCCATGTCTATAGAAATGTTAGAACTAATGCCATGTCTAAAGAAATGTTAGACCTAATGCCGTGTATAGAAATGTTAGACCTAATGCCATGTCTATAGAAATGTTAGACCTAATGCCATGTCTATAGAAATGTTAGACCTAATGCCATGTCTATAGAAATGTTAGACCTAATGCCGTGTATAGAAATGTTAGACCTATTGCCGTGTATAGAAATGTTAGACCTAATGCCATGTCTATAGAAATGTTAGACCTAATGCCGTGTATAGAAATGTTAGAACTTATGCCATGTCTATAGAAATGTTATACCCAATGCCGTGTATAGAAATGTTAGACCTAATGCCATGTCTATAGAAATATTAGACCTAATGCCATGTCTATAGAAATATTAGACCTAATGCCATGTCTATAGAAATGTTAGACCTAATGCCATGTCTATAGAAATGTTATACCCAATGCCGTGTATAGAAATGTTAGACCCAATGCCATGTCTATAGAAATGTTAGACCTAATGCCGTTCATAGAAATGTTAGACCTAATGCCCAGATACAAGGGTGATCATTAAAGCCGCTGTGTCCTGCACTTGATGAACTGCCAGGGGAAAGAAACGCACCGAAAGAATATACTTATTACCGCCCCTTTTGTCGTCGCGTGTATTCATGCAGGAAGTTAATGACATACTTAGGGCTGCATAATGTCTTGACGTTAGCAAACCGCTTGGTATGATTCATTGGTAGTTGTGGTGCCGGTGTTAGAATTGGTGGT
>MUZC01000573.1:0-36463 GCA_002072015.1 Radix auricularia | reverse complement strand
AAAAAAAACAGCAACATCTATTTAAAAATAAAAGCATATTAATTGTAAATGTTTTGGGGCATGCATTTGGAATATGTTTTGTCTCATTTGGGGGTTGGGGGGACCTACGACCACAATAACTTTCTTGTTGCCTTCAAAACAATTATCTTGTATTTTTATAAATGTGTATTTATAGGTAAATCATCTCATGAGAGACCCCTTTTATTTAATACTTACATAAATAGGGCATGCTGTGGTAAAATTCTCTCCCACCTCATACAACGTGCATCGTTTCAATTACAATTATTTATTCATGTTTATTAATTTATAAAAACCATCATATGATTGACTTAAGGGGCCGTCCATAAATGACGTCATGTGATTTTGGCTGATTTTTTACCCACGGCCCCTCGTCACACGGAGTTACGAAACGAAAACTTAGACCCCTTCCTCAATGTGACGTCACAAAGACCCCCCTCCCTGCATAAAAGCCGTATTTTCTTTTTGAAATGTGCATGTTTTAAATCATTTTTTTGGTAGTCATTTAAATGTTTTTTGGTGTAATGCTGCACTCACTCTAATATCGTAATACGCGTGAAACCACGTAAAACATCATTAAATAAAGTGTTGGTAATTATATATTTAAGTGAAAATTTTATTTAAAGTTGCGCGTTTTGAATGACGTCACATGTGTGTCTCTCCTCCCCCCCCCCGGTGCGTGACGTCATTTATGGGTGTCTCCTAAAAGGGCGGCATATTGGAGTCCGCCCCGGGCGGCAAAAGCTCTAGCTACTCCACTGGATATCGTATTTAAAAATATGAAACATCTTGATTATTGTGTAATTTTAATACCGCGTGTCACCTTTTTATTAAATTATTACAAGTTCATTATTTTCTCTGGTCTATAAACAACAGTTTAATTTATTCTTATCGAAAAATGACGTGCCGATTACGACGTGATTTAAAATGTAATTTATTGGCAGACATATTGCAAAATAATTGCAAAAAGATTACAAGAGTGCCTCTTTCGTTTCTTTACAATCGTTTCCAGCATATTTTCTACCATCCACTCTTTGGTTCTACATGTATAGGCTATTAACCAGGACGAGACATGTTCAGGACCGAAACGCGGGGCCTACCTAAGCGCGGGGCCTGGGGCAGTCGCCCCAGTTGCCACCCCCAAACGCCGCTCCTGCTTTCAATCAACCAAGTATTTTGATTGGTTATTGCTATTGATATTTCTTTCAAATTACTGTTGCTGTACTTCATTTTTTATGTAAAGAAACATTTTATTCCATGACTGATAGTACCTAGGATGCTATTTAATCAGTAAAAAAGTATTCCGATAGTATCTATAAATATATAATTCTCTTCATGGTCTTCCTGCCACACCGACCAATCAGCTGGCAAGAAAAGTTAGTGCAGAGGGTTGGGGTCATCGAGACCAAGCCAACAATTCGTTCAATTGAGGTCAATTACTTTGTTCTTTCAGAACAAAATTGCATGTATTTCGTAGTGTAGTGGTTATTACATCCACCTAACACGCGGGAAGGTGTGGGTTGAAGCCCCAACTAGACATTTTTTTTTTTTTAAATGTTTATGTTTTTGCCCGTTCCTTTGCACCTTTCTTTTTTAAACATGACTTCGCAAATATTAATTGGTATCATGGTGAATCGGGTATTTATTTAACAAAATATTAATTGTTATCGATTTATGAGAAAATCTTTAGCTGTATTTTCTATGTCAAAACCCACATCAATGTGTTAGAACTTAGAACACATCTTAGTTTGAATGTTTATATTTTGAATGTTTATATTTTAAATGTCTTTGTTTTGAATGTCTATATTTTGAATGTCTATATTTTGAATGTCTATATTTTGAATGTCTATATTTTGAATGTCTATATTTTGAATGTTTAGATTTTGAAGTTCACTTAGAAAACTAAGCTCGTCTCATATTGTCCAGGACCCCCCTCACACGCCACACACACACACACACACACACACACACACACAATCCCCACCCCAACATACAAATTATTTCGGAAACTCCGATGGTTATAAATGTGAATCTACTTGTTGAAATGTTTGCTCGACATGTTCAGGTTACAGACGAGATGTCTCGTTTCAATTCCCCACAACACCCTCCCGCCGTTAGGGATGATCACAGGACTCTGCCGTAATCCCAGGTTTAACTACACCTGGCTTAGACGTTTAATACCAAATGTCAAAGCCTTCAAACCCTCGCCGCGGCCTCAGGTCGGGATCGTGTAGCGTAGAAAGATTTTTTTCTTTTAAAGTCTTTTGATGGGCCTTCACTTTGGCTTGTTGTTGAAAAACATGGATACAATTTTCTAAAATAAATCATAGCGTCTAAGTTTTCAGGCACATGGAAGTCTCGACGCTATTACCACCCCTCCTCTCTCTTTCCTTCCAACTCCCTCTTCCCCCTCCCTTCGATATCCATGTCTCTCTCGCTCTCTCTTTCCGTCCTTACATCCATCCTACCATCCATCAATCCATCCATCCATCCATCCCAGTGGCGTAGCTAGAGGGGGCGGTGGGGGCGGTCCGCCCCGGGCGGCACTCATTCAAAGGGCGGCATTTGTGGGCAATTACAAAGTAAAGCCATTTCCGAAAACTACCCTTTTTCTTTTGAATGCAGAAAACCAAGGTTAAAAGATATTTTTAATTGTGAGTCTTAATTAACGGATTCGTGCAACATTAGTTTTATTATATAGTGGTTGTTATAACTAACGCAAAACTGTTCAAAAATTTAAAATCGCTCAAGAAAGAAAACGAATTGTTTGGAAAATTAAGCGGTATACGTCACAGATGGAGCTTTTATAAGAAAAATGCACAAAAAAACAAAAACACATCACCGCTGGTCCGAAATATGTATTATTAATATCGCCACGAAAGTTTTTGCGTGGAATATCAACATGCGCAGAATGATGCGCTAACAAGTACCTACATGACATGGTTGTTCAAATTTTGTGTTTAACTTGCAAGTAATTTATATTACTGTTTCAGTTTTCATAAAATTATTGTAAGTTAAATTATTAAAAATTAAACTAACTTTTTTGCTTTTATTGAATTAAAGTAGCACATATAGCTTGTGTTTTTCATTAAAGAACGGTTATTCATTAAAAATGAACGGATATTCATTTCTACGTTAATAAATACAGCAATTACATAAATAATTTCGAAAAAGACATACTTAAAAATTTCAAGCGCCTTGGAAAAATTGACATCTGAAGTAACTGATAAAACGAGATCAGATGCTGGATCTTTTTTCTTTTCTATGGACTCTCAATTTATGGGAACCCGTCTTCTATAAATTAATGCAAACCCATTTCATGGAACAAAGATATATGCTAATACAGAGCGCTGTTATAGAGATTTGGAGATATCAACTGAACGTCGAGTTACGATTTTTAAAAAAATATGAGTGGGGAAAATTCAGAAGTCGTGGTTCTATCTTTAGAGCAAGAAGCACAACGAGAAATGTTTTTATGCATAGATGTAATAATTATAAAAGAAAATAAAAGAACGCGCTGATGAGTTACAGGTCATGAAAGAAAATATTCGTGTATAATACCATGTAGGCTACTAAATGAAGAATTTGAACTTCAAATAATTTTAAAAATTTACTTTAATGAAGAAAATTTCGATATTGAAAGAGAAAGGATCCATGTTTTTATGGCAGTACACAGTGCGGTCTTAGCTATTGTGGGGCCCTATGCAGCTTAGATTCCGAAAAGGTTTGCGTGGGGCCCAGTTTGGGTAGAGATAACGTATTAATAAGGACAATAAGTAAAAATTAAGATAGGTGGAGCCTATGATAGCGTGGGGCCCACTGCGACCGCATAGGTTGCAGTAGCCTAAGACCAGCCCTGGCTGTACATACACTACAAGTAGAGGCATTAGGTTAGAAAAATGGGGGGGGGGGGGGGTTGAAATTACCCATTGATCTAATAAAATATATTCAACAGTATAGATTCGACATTATTTACCCAACATTATAATTTTGCTAAGAATTTTTTCGACAATTGCTATTATTATATCTAGTTGTGAAAGGCGCTTCTCTAAACTTTAGTTTAAAAATATATATATTCTCTTCACAATAAGTGATTTAAGACTACAAAATCTGGCAATATTGTCCATAGAACAAGATAGTACAAATAATTTCAATTTTCATTACATAGTGCACGATTTTTCTACTATGAAAGTTAGGTACGTAAGTAAATGTATAAATTTAAAAAAAAATGTTTACATACTGATGTATACAATGCCTTTGTTTATTTAAAAAAAACAACTATATTTTTAAATTTAAAAAATAAAAGCATATTAATTGTTAATGTTTTTGGGGTAAAAATTTGGAATATATTTAGTCTCAATTGAAAGGTGGGGCGACATGCGATCCCAATTTCTTTCTTGTGGCCTTCAAAACAATTATCTTGTTTATTTTTATAATGTCCTTCGTTTTAACTACATTTATTTATTCATGTTAATTAATTTATTTTACAAAACCATCTTAGGATTGACATAAGGAGCCGTCCATAAATGACGTCACGCGATTTTGGTTGATTTTTCACTCCCGTCCCCTCGTCACACGGCGTCACGAAACGAAATCTTAGACCCCTTCCTCAATGTGACGTCACAAAGATTCCCCCTTCACCATAAAAGTCGTATTTTCTATTTAAAATGAGCATGTTTCAAATTATTTTTTGGTCATTTAAAATGTAAAGATGTTTTTAGTGTAAGGCTGCACTCTCATATCGTAACACACGTGACGTTACGTAAAGCGTCAATAAATAGTGACGGTAATCATATATTTAAGGGAATATAAAGTTGTGCGTTTTGAATTACGTCAAATATGTGACTACCCTCTCCCCCCCCCATTTTCCGGTGCGTGGCGTCATTTATGGGGAGGCCCCTAAAAGGGCGGCATATTGGAGACCGCCCCGGGCGGCAAAAGCTCTAGCTACGCCACTGATCCATCCATATATCTATCTTCATCATGTCGTAGTCTCTCTTTCATGCCAGTTTCATTTTTCTATTTCTCTCAGTCTCTCTCTTTCTCTCGTCTCTCTCTCTCTCTCTCTCTCTTTTTCTCTCGTCCCTCTGTCTCTTACATAAATGTGTATTTTCCCCGGTGCTTATCTGTCAAATAAAACATTTTCTAATTTTTTTAAATAAAAAGAATTCTGTATAGCGTGCATACAAAGATAACTAATAATATGTGTTTGATCATTCGAGCTAAGGGGACGTTAGATTATTATAACAACTCATTTTTTGTAATCAATTAGTTGTTTGTGTATTTTATCTATTCTTTGACCAAGTATCTATTCTATGACCAAGTACCTATTCTATGACCAAGTATCTATTCCATAACAAAGTTTCTATTCCATGACCAAGTATCTATTCTATGACCAATTATCTATTCTATGACCAAGTATCTATACCATATCCGGCATCCTTCCGTCTCGCGAGACGATGGTGCATCACCGTTGGGTTGGGTTGCATTTCCTCGAGTGACTGTGCAGTCCTATCCTTGAGTGACAGTCTTTGCCACAGTTTTTACACACGAGTTCTGTGCTTCCAAATGTTTTGGCCTTTCTCCTAGCTCTTCTGTCTTCAGCCTCCTCCATTCTTCGCTCCTCGGCTACTATCACGCCCTCTTTGACAACTGTGCGCCACGTAGATCGGTCTTCTGCCTTACACTCCCAGTCACTTGTATGTATTTTGGCTGCTTTCATGTCCCTTTGACAGACATCTTTAAATCGCAAGCGTGGGCGACCTGTTTTCCTCTTTCCTGAAGCAAGTTCACCATATAGGAGGTCCTTCGGGATGCGGCCGGGGCTCATTCTTTTGACATGTCCTAGCCACCTCAGGCGTCTTTCACTAAGAATTGAGAACATGCTTTGGGTATTGGCACGCGTTAGTACCTCACTATTAGGTACTTTTTCTTGCCATTTAATACCAAGGATGCGGCGCAAGCATCTCAAATGGAAGCTGTTAAGCTTACGCTCTTGTGATGTATAAGTGGTCCATGTCTCGCTCCCATATAGTAGTGTACTGATGACACAGGCTCGATAGACGCACAGTTTGGTTTTCTCCGTTAGCTTGGTGTTTTGCCAGACCCGCTTATTTAGTTTAGCCATTGTTGCGGCTGCCTTGCCAATTCTGCTGTTTATTTCTTCTTCAATGGACAGTGTATTGGAGACCTTGGATCCCAAGTAGGTGAAGCTGTCCACAACCTCCAAGTTTTCATTATCGATATTTATGGTAGGAGGAGGTCGAGTGTCTTGGGCCATGATGTTTGTCTTTTTCAAGCTGATTTGCAGACCAAATTCTTTGCAGGCATTGGAGAAGCTTGACACGAGTTGTTGCAAACCAGATTCTGTATGTGCTGTTAGTGCCGCATCATCCGCAAATAGTAGCTCTCGAATTAGGACATCCGTCGTTTTGGTCTTGGCTCGGAGGCGGGCAGTGTTGAAAAGTCCTCCATCAGCTCTGGTATGTAACCAGATTCCCTCACTGCTATCCTTGAATGCGTATCGAAGAAGTACAGAGAAGAATATTGCGAAGAGTGTTGGTGCGAGTACACAACCTTGTTTAACTCCGCTGCTGACAGGGAAGGCCTCTGACTTAGCTCCATCGAACTGTACTGTGCCAAGCATATTTTCATGGAACTGTCTGATGATGGCAAGTAGGTGAGGGGGACATCCAATTTTTGCCAGTATTTGGAATAGCCCGTTGCGACTGACTAAGTCGAAGGCTTTTGTAAGGTCCACAAATGCAATGTATAGTGGCATCTGCTGCTCTCTGCATTTTTCCTGGAGCTGTCGTATGGAGAACACCATGTCTATGGTAGACCGACCGGACCGGAAACCACACTGAGATTCTGGATAGACGCGGGATGCTAGGCTTTGTAAACGTTTTAGTATAACGCGGGCAAAGGTCTTTCCTACAATACTAAGGAGTGAAATGCCGCGATAATTATTGCAATCACTCCTATCACCTTTGTTTTTATATAGTGTCACTATATTTGCATCCTTTAGGTCTTGGGGGATGTAGCCCTGTTCCCAGCAGAGGGACAGAATCTCGTGCAATGGTTGGAGTAAAGCTGTCTTGCCACTCTTTAGAACCTCTGGTGGTATTCCATCATTCCCAGGCGCTTTTCCACAAGCTAGACTGTCAATTGCTTTGCTCAGCTCTTCCTGTGTGGGCACGACATCAAGTTCTTCCATGAGTGGCATATCTGGGATGTCATCTAGAGCGGTGCTGGAGACTGTGGTAACTGTTGAATACAATTCCAGATAATGCTCAACCCACCGTTTTAGCTGTGCTGCCTGGTCTTGAATAATTTCTCCATTTTTGGACTTTAGGGGAGCAGCTTTTGACGTCAAGGGGCCCGTTGCCTTTTTGATGTTTTCGTACATGACTTTTGCATTGCCCATGTCTGCAGCTGATTGTATACTGGAACAGAGCTTAAGCCAGTAGGTATTGACACATTTACGTGCAACCTTTTGGGCAAGTGACTTAGCTGTTTTTAAAGCATGCAAATTGTCAGGTGTAGGCTTTTCCTTGTAAGCCATAAGAGCTTTCCTTTTTGCTTCAGTGACGGGTTTCATCTCGTCCCAATGTTCATCAAACCAGTCCGTGTTTTTGTGAGATTTTTTGCCAAAGGCTTGTATTGCGGATGTATAGATTGTGTCTCTCAGTTGCGTCCATTTGGAGTCAATGGTGACGCATGGGGACATCTTTGAGAGACTTTCCTTCACCTTGTCTTTGAACAGCTGCGCTATCGCAGGGTCTTTCATGCAGGAGGTATTGATGCGTGGACTTCCCTTTTTCTTTGTGTGGTACGAGTTTTTCCTCATTATTCGTACTTTGCTGGCGACAAGGGAATGATCCGTGTCACAGTCGGCACTGTGATAGCTGCGAGTGAGTAGGACGCTAGCTAGTTGTGCACGCCTGGTGATAATGAGGTCCAGCTGGTGCCATTGGTGGGATCGAGGGTGTCTCCAAGATACTTGATGTATATCCTTGCACTTGAAGAAAGTGTTGGTCACACACAAGCCTCGTGAGCAGCACAATTCCAGAAGCCTTTGTCCATTTTCATTTAACTTTCCTCTTCCAAATAGTCCAAGGCAGGTGGGCCAGGCTTCGTGGTCGCTCCCCACTCTAGCATTGAAATCTCCTAGGAGATAGATTGCCTCGTCTTTGTGGATGCCGGCTATTGCCTGGTCTAACGCTCCATAGAACTGGTCCTTCTCTTCCGGAGTTGAATAGAGTGTTGGGGCATACACACTAAGAATGTTTGCTGGGCCCGCAGTTGTTCTGAGTCTTAGAGTGAGGATCCTCTCCGTGCCTGATGACGGTGGTTCAATGGATGGTAGAAGAGTGTTTTTAACAGCGAAACCCACACCATGCTGTCTAGGTTCGTCTTTCGGTCTGCCTTGCCAGAAGAAGGTGTAATTGGCCTCTTTGAGTGAACCGTTGTCTGGGAGCCTGGTCTCCTGAAGGCATGCTATGTCAATCTTTAGCCTTTTAAGTTCTCTATCGATTATTCCTGTCTTCCGTGTGTCGTTTATGGACTGCAGATCATCAGTGATGCCGGGACACATAGTCCTCACGTTCCAGCTAGCGATTCGAAGAGCTGGGGTCTTCTTTTTCTTTTTTGTATTTCTTGGTGCAGGGCTTAGTGGCCCACTTGTTGAGTGGTACTCTAATCTCCACGCACCCAGTGGAGAAGGCAGGCCATGACGGGATAGCACCTATTTGACTGGGGGCTGCCCAGTTTGAGGCGGGCGGTAGCTGTCCAGTGAGACATTGGTAGTCTCTCCCACCGTCGGAAGCAGCCCCTGGCGCCTAGCTCTACGTCAATTGAGCTTTGGCTTATAACCGGTAACTGCTGCTTCCCGTGTTTTGTCGACACCTTGCGGCGACGCTGGAGTGTCCTCTCCAGAGGTGATGCAAGCCTGGGCGGGTATTATGGAGAATTAGCTGCTGCCCATACAGCATATCCCCCCTCTCCACGTCAATGGTGTAACCAAGGGAACGACTTGCGTCGATGCAGCTTGGCTGCCATTGGCGTCGCAGGAGCTGCCGGTATGTACATAAGTCTTATGTATAGACCGCCTGTAGGTGCTCCAATTCCTGATTTTCTTTCAGGGTTTACTCCCTTAGCCTTTCCCGCAAGGCAGGTATAGCCGCAAGGCAGCGGAGGATTTGTATTCGGAGTTTCCTTCTCCTAGATGAACTACCAGCCAAGGTTTTAACGAGCATCATCTACCCGTAGGGGTGCCAGAACCGGGGTTTGAACCCGTGACCGATTTATATTTTTATTTTAGAATTGTTTTGTACCGCAGCGCACTAACACTTTGACCACCGCGCCCCCATGACCACTTATCTATTCTATAACCAAGTATATATTCTATGACCAAGAATCTATTATATGACCAAGTATCTATTCTATGACCAATAATCTATTCTATGACCAAGTATCTATTCTATGACCAATTCTATGACCAATTATCTATTCTATGACCAAGTATCTATTCTATGACCAATTATCTATTCTATGACCAATTATCTAATCTATGACCAAGTATCTATACCATGACCACTTATCTATTCTATAACCAATTATATATTCTATGACCAAGAATCTATTCTATGACCAAGTATATATACTATGACCAAGAATCTATTCTATGACCAAGTATATATTCTATGACCAAGTATCTATTCTATGACCAATTATCTATTCTATGACCAAGTATCTATACCATGACCACTTATCTATTCTATAACCAAGTATATATTCTATGACCAAGAATCTATTCTATGACCAAGTATCTATACCATGACCACTTATCTATTCTATAACCAAGTTTCTATTCCATGACCAAGTATCTATTCTATGACCAAGTATCTATTATATGACCCAGTATCTATTCTATGACCAAGTATCTATTCTATTACCAATTATCTATTCTATGACCAAGTATCTTTACCATGACCACTTATCTATTCTATAAACAAGTATCTATTCTATGACCAAGTATATATTCTATGACCAAGAATCTATTCTATGACCAAGTATCTATTCTATGACTAAGTATCTATTCTATGACCACGAATATATACTATGACCATTTATATATTCTATAACCAAGTATCTATTCTATGACCAAGTATATATTCTATGACCAAGAATCTATCCTATGACCAAGTATCTATTCTATGACCACGTATATATACTATGACCGTTTATCTATTCTATGACCAAGTATTTATTCAATGACCAAGTATCTATTCTATGACCAAGTATCTATTCTATGACCATGTATATACTCTATGAAAGAAGTATGTTATTGCCTTAATTCAAGTGCTTGATATCATCTATTCTTCCCTTTCTTGATTTTGTTTTTTACATGTAGCAGTACGGAAGGCTCGCTTGTGTGTTCCCGTGAGGTTGTGGGGGGGGGGGGGGCGTCAATGGTGAGTTCTTCTATGTGGGACTGAGAAGTGTATGCTTAGGTTTTATTCAGTAAACAATCGACCATTACCATGGGGCCTCCAAAGACGTGGATATAGTCCGTTGCCTGGCTTGTCGCTCCTATGGCCATCTGGATGTAAACGTCACCAAAATGTTGATTCAAGAACATTTCAACTATAATCATATGGGTCAAAGCAACAATAATGACGTAATCAAACATAAACACAATAAGTGAGGAGCTCAAGAGTTTCCAGGTGAGGAGCTCAAGAGTTTCCAGGTGAGGAGCTCAAGAGTTTCCAGGTGAGGAGCTCAAGAGTTTCCAGCTGCTAAATTTAGAGAAAGTTTGAAACATTTCTAAATATTTAATTTAGCCGCGGTTTTTTATGAATCGAAGTAAAGAAAAATATCAGTAAAAATTAAATTTAAAGTTTAGTTTATGAACCTATAAAAATATTTCAACCTATCAAACATGTTGTGATAGGAACATTCCAAACTCCTGGTCTCACCGTAACGCTGCCCCAGTTATGACTTAACCCCCCCCCCCAACACAAATCCTAACTCTCTTGCTAGTCCTACCACAAATTCTAACTCTCTTGCTAGTCCTACAACAAATCCTAACTCTATTGCTAGTCCCAACACAAATCCTAACTCTATTGCTAGTGCCAACACAAATCCTAACTCTCTTGCTAGTCCCAACACAAATCCTTACTATCTTGCTAGTCCCACTAGTCCCAACAGAAATCCTAACTATCTTGCTAGTCCCAACACAAATCCTAACTCTCTTAGCTAGTCCTAACACAAGTCCTAACTCTCTTGCTAGTCCTAACACAAATCCTAACTCTCTTAGTTAGTCCTAACACAAGTCCTAACTCTATTGCTAGTCCTAACACAAGTCCTAACTCTATTGCTAGTCCTAACACAAGTCCTAATAATAATTCTAGTGCTAAATCTAATCCAAACCCTAATCCTATTATTTACCGTTATCCTAAACTAACCTTAATTCTAGCCCCTGTGTCAACCGTAACACTAATCTCTCCAATGACTCCTTCAGCCCCCACACAAGCCTGGAATAACCACAGCTGTGTACAGTCGTGTTGCAATGGCGTACTCATTAATATCTCCAGATTCACATCCCTTCCCTAAAGTCCGCCCCTGACAGCGAATATTTGCCGCACGCATGTTCACAAAATCTGCACGTGCATTTCAACTTGCCAGGAATCAGGAATTACCTCTAATTCTCTGCCAGGTTTTCATTTTTTTTTTCTTGTAAGATGAAATTTTTTCAGTGTTGTTCTTGTTTTTTTTCCCCAGACCAGTTTTGATAATGACACAAAGAACGTTAATTTGTTGTATAATTTGACACCGAGTTGTCGGCCCATTCACACCGCTGCTGTAATTTCCTCCAATTTTGGAGTAATCACGTTATGGCGGGACTTTCATTGCCAAATTAGCATTCATCATTCCTCCATCATGGCCACAGGGTTTGTTGTCGGCGCCTTGAGGTCAGCAATCACCAGTAAATCAGGACATTGTTGGACTGACCTTTCATGGGTGACCTGCTTTTTGAGGTCAATGGTTACCAGTAAATAAGGCTGTTGTTGGGCTGACCTTTCATCAATGACCTGCCAGTTTAGGTCAATGGTCACCACCAGTAAATCAGGCTGTTGTTATGCTGACCTTTCATCAATGAACTGCTAGTTGTGCTCCAGAATATTGAATGTTGATAAATGTTTGTTTTGGTGTTGCTTACAAACGACACTGGTGTTGGTAGTGTTAAACATTAGTCACGTGACAGGAAGTTGGCTAAGTGGCTGAGAAACTGGAAAGTATGTGGCTGAAATATAACTGGTGACGTAAAACTGTGCTATTTATAAACTTGGACGTACAAAACTGATTAGTTGAAAAAATATGGGTATTGCATTGTATTATTTGAATTGTATGGGGCCGTCCATAAATGACGTCACACAATTGTGACCAATTTGTACCCCCCCCCCTTTTTTCGTCATACTTCGTCACAAAAACTTAGACTCCCCCCTCCAATATGACGTCACAAAGCTGTGGAACCCCACCCCCACCCCCTAAAAGTGGCATCTTCTATTTGAAAATGAGCATGTTTCAAATAACTTCACTTCAATTTTACTACGTATTTAGTAGGAGGCTCCTAGGTGCTACATATCAATTATGGATGGCCCCCCTATTGTAAATAAATTGTATCTTTTATGATAATATATTGAGAGCACCATGTGTGTCCTATTGAACTTTTATATGTACATAGTGCTATCTAAACAAGGTTCTCTTAACGGTCAATGATGCCATCTTCACGGCATTAAAATAACATTAACATTGTTTATTAAAATTTTCTAATCCCTGCACCCTAACCACCTAGACAATACCTTCCCCCTTCCATATTGACCACCTATTATGTTAAATGTTGACAACAGAACAATGTCCATAAGGTCACGTGTCCGTGTATCCCCCAGCACAAGGCGACAGAGGTCTTCTGACCTATTAGCGCCATTAAATGTTGAGTAGCAGTTCCAGCAGTTATAAATCAAAGACCCGCCAAGTTTCATCGATTGTGCTAGAGGCAGATCAGGGCAACGGGCGCCATTTTGTTTTGACGTGTGATAATGTCCTCCCTTTATTACTATTGGTCTGTCTCATTTTTACCACCAGGGGCGTAGCTGCTTGGCCAGCTTTAAACCTTGCAGCCTAGGGCCTCCGATTAGTCTCATCATTAGAAGGGGCCTCGCACAAGAATCTTTCCGTATTTATTATTATTATTTCTTACACATAGAGACAACAAATTCACTTCGCATAGGGCCTCCAATTCAGTGACGTTGCTAAGGTTATTGTCAGTGACGTAGCTAGGGTTGATGTCATTGACGTAGCTAGGGTTGGTGTCATTGACGTAGCTAGGGTTGGTGTCAGTGACGTAGCTAGGGTTGGTGTCATCGGGTGCAGTGGAATGATGGTGTCAATTTCCCCTCCCTCCCCTCTTATTAAACTTCCAACACATATTCTCTATTAAAAATAATTCCCCACTTTAACAATGCCAAGAAGACAGAGAGATGTTTTGAAGGTCGGAACTCTCGAGTATTTAAGAGAAGCTAGAGGTTAAGCTATTGTTATTTTTACATTAACTTTACTCTAGCTAAAGTGTTCTCGTGTTTCGCCTTTCCTTGTCATTACTCTTCACTGTTTACGCTTTTATTTACAAGAGCGGCAACTTTTGCCAGGTCTGTGATGGATTGTAACTTTAGAAAAGAAAAGTTTTAGACAAGGCTCGGTTATAGAAATACTCCGGTTACATAAAGCTACACATCATGAGAAATAATTGATTCTTGTCGATTCTATTAGAGAATTCTGGAAAGCTCTTTTCATATTTTAATTTTAAGTCATCAAATACTGACGTCTATAATTAATTAATTTTTATTTTAAAAAATGAAGTAATTAAAACTTATCACATGCATACATACAAAACGAAGACCAATAATTTTCCCAATCACGTGATTACAGACTTGGGTTGAGCAGCTCCAAATATCAGCTCAGAATATAATCGATCTACAAGCTCTATCACCTCTTAATGTTACCTTGTCTTTCTATTATTCAACTATGTATGGCATCTGTCCGTCTACGAAAGACGATATATTTATCTTTATTATTTGCAGCTCTTGGTGTGGCTGATGAGACCAATCCTTGAGTGGCAGTCTCTTCTGCATGTTACACACACGAATGTACTGTGGCAGTGTTGCCTGGCCTTTCTCCTCGCTTTTTTCCAACTGCTTCTTCCTTCGTTTGCTCCTCTGCTCTATGTGATCCTTCTTTCACTATAGCCCGCCTAGTGGTTCTATCCTCAGCCAGGTTTTCCCAGTTTTGTATGTCAATGTTGACTACTTTCATGTCCCTCCTGCATATGTCCGTGTATCTGAGACATGCCCGACCAACCGACCTTTTCCTTGTCGCCAGCTCGCTTTATAGCACATCTTTAGGTATGCGACCAGTTTGCATTCTCATGACGTGTCCAAGCCAACGGAGGCGTCTTTGGCTTAGTATGGCTGGAATGCTGCTCATGCCTTCTTGAGCCAGGACCTCTGTGTTGGGGACTTTATCTTGCCATTGGATGTCAAGAATGCGGCGCAGGCATCTGAGGTGGAAGCTATTGAGTCTTCTTTCATGCCTGGTTTAAGTGGTCCATAACTCTCATCCATAGAGGAGCGTGCTGAGTACGTAGGCCTGGTATACCTGCAGCTTTGTCCTTGCTGTGAGTTTGACATTGGACCAGACTCTTTTGTACAGTCTAGCCATAACAGTTGTCGCCTTCCCCATTCTACCGCTTATCTCATCTTCCAGTGAGAGGGTGCTCGAGATGTTTGATCCCAGATATGTAAAACTGTCAACAACATCCAGGTTGCAGTTATCTATAGTGATAGTTGGGAGGGAGGCAGAATCCTGTGCCATAATGTTGGTTTACTTCATGCTAATGGTGAGGCCAAATCTTTGCAGGCAGCGGAGAAGCTGGATACAAGATTCTGAAGCTCGTCTGCTGAGTGAGATATTAAGGCGGCATCGTCTGCAAATAAGAGCTCGCGCAGAAATATCTTCCTTTTTTAGTCTTTGCTCTAAGTCGGGCAATATTAAATAATCTCCCATCAGCTCTGGTGTGTATGTATATCCCCTCGCTGTTGTTCTTGAAGGCATAATATAAAATATTTCTAAATCGAAATTCCCCAAAGTCTGCTTTTAAAAGTTTCTCTACAAAAACATCTTCGACCAACGGTCACGAACCACTTGATGTTCAAGATTCAAGTCTTCAGTCTACAGATACAGCGGTGCAATATGGACTCTCTCCAGTATATCAGCAGGTACATCAGAAACATGAAATCACAGACATTGTTTTAAAGTCACCGTGTGTTGTATCTTGTGTCTATCTAAAGAAGACAAAGAGTTTCAATGGTCGCCTCATATCTTAACACTGACACATGTCTCAAACTAACCGTTCACTATGGCTTGATGGCAGGGTGACAATGTTTTATTAAAAAATCTCATTTTGTTGAGTTAAGGCGGGGTCTACAATTTTAACTCATGACATGTGTCCTTCAAATGACTTCTGACCACACAAGTTCATCACGTGACCAACACATTAATTAAAACTCACTTTCATATTTTTAACCCAAAATGACCTAAACACTGAGGTTGTGTTTACTGTAATCTTGTTTGATCTTTATCACATTTCGAGCAACAAAGCCCTTCCAAGAACGTTCCGACGTCGTTTCGGTTGCATGTTGTAACTCCCCTCCAAAAGCCGTCAAAAATACTATACATTATAGTTATAATAAATAAGCCGTAAAAACAAAGTTTTTTAAACTATAAATCCAAAAGCGTACCGCATAAAGTAATGGGAAAATAAAATACTGCACCAAAGATAACTCGTTTTGAACGTCCGCGTAAACGTGTTCAATATGTAATTGAGATTTAATTATTTCTGATTGGCTTTGGGAATCTGTAGGACTTGGAGGATCCAATCGCTATGGATGACTGGACAGAAAATTGCCTTTTATTATGTAGGATTTCTTGTCGCCTTTTAAAAGTAATCAATGAAAGGAAACTTACAATCAAAGAAATATATTTTTTTAAAAATCAAGTTAATTTTAATTTTGGTGACAAAGCATAAGATTGTATCCATCGGTGCGGTCTGCATCCCCGAACCCTCTTAGCTACGCCACTTCTTAGCGAATGTGTATTTCACCTACTACATCATCGACAATTAGTACAAGTACAAGTGTGTTTTAAACAATTATTTATCATTTATTCCTTACACAGGAATAATGTAATTTTCTAAATCTTCGCCTAAAATAAATATTTGTACATGGTACAAAGTTATGGCATAACAATGATTGTCTTTATGGCCAACATATAAGAGTTTTATAACATCACCCGTGGAATGTATAATTAATATTTTTTAGGATTAAATGTCAATGATTAACCAAAGAGAATCTTTAGGTCAGCTAGGTCAAGTATAGTAACAATGTAGCACAAACTGTTGTAACCATGAGTTACCGTTGCTCCCCAAGAAGGTGGCTGGGGGTCGAGGGGGAGGGGTGTCTGGCAGCCATCCCCCACCCCTCCCCGGCCACCTGACGAATTTCTTCAAACTCAGACATTTTGTATTGAATAGTATTGACAAGGGGAACACAGACCCGGAAGCCGCGCTGACACGAGTTGTCACCCCTTATTAGACTCACACAGGCGAGGCAGAATAACGAGGGCGAGGCTTTCGAGGGCGGGGGGGGGGGTACCAGCCTCACTGAAAAGGGGGCGAAGAATAAGCATATGCTTATCTTGATCTATGCACTGGGATGATGGGAATGAAATATAATATGGAGGCTTTCACATATAGACAGTAATGAACATAACATGTAAATATAAATAAAATTAAGTGTATTTAGTTGTCCCTTTGTCTACTTATGGGCGTCTATATAATCATATGATGACAGACTAGTAATCCATTTAAAGCTGACTACTAATGATAACTATTGGGTATCTTTATTTGATGATAGATTAGTAATCTATTTCAAACTATTCATCACATAAACTTAAAGAATGTAGAGCGTACAAACTACATTGTACTCAGTGGCGTAGCTAAGGGAGTGTCTCCAAACTTGAAAACCCTCTGGGCCACCACATGAGGGGTTCCCCGAAATGAGTGTCTGAAAAGATTTTTTATATTAAATATATATTACGCCATTGGTCAAAATTATGGGGCCCCCAAAGAGGCCAAGCCCCCAGGGCCTCCAAAGAGGCCGAGCCCCCGGGCCCCCAAATCCCTAGCTACGCCACTGATTGCACTTATGATATTTGAGTACCTCAATAGATAGAAATGCAGTACATCTTCTTATCATGAATTTACATTCAGGAAACGTATAAAGAGTTTAAACAATTCAGTTCTTTTACTATGTAAATATGGGATAGAGTTACGTCTAAATATGATGTCTGTGTATGTCCATGTATGTCCATGTAGGTCTATGTATGTCTATGTATGTCTATGTATGCCCATGTATGTCTATGTATGTCCATGTATGTCCATGTATGTCTATGTATGTCCATGTATGTCTATGTATGCCCATGCAGAAACATGGCGTACATATAAGATCCAGTGAGTTCTCCGTGTAAACTCGTTGTTCTTATGGGTTGCTAATATCTCTTTAGACATGTAAACATTCAGACATACCTGCTAACATTCATGGACCAACTAAAGCCTTCTTCGATGTCTTCAACGTCTTTTTAAACATCTTATTGAACCTTGTCTTCAACATTTTATTGAACATTGTCTTCAACATCTTATTGAACATTGTCTTCAACATTTTATTGAACATTGTCTTCAACATCTTATTGAATATTGTCTTCAACATTTTATTGAACATTGTCTTCAACATCTTATTGAACCTTGTCTTCAACATTTTATTGAACATTGTCTTCAACATCTTATTGAACATTGTCTTCAACATCTTATTGAACATTGTATTCAACATCTTACTGAACATTGTCTTCAACATCTTACTGAACATTGTCTTCAACATCTTATTGAACATTGTCTTCAACATTTTATTGAACATTGTCTTCAACATCTTATTGAACATTGTCTTCAACATCTTATTGAACATTGTCTTCAACATCTTATTGAACATTGTCTTCAACATCTCAATTCAACTGTTTTTTTTCTGCACCTTCTTCATAATTTTCTACAAAATTTTCTAGAACCGTTTCTGTAAAATCTAGATGAACATCTTGTAGAATATTAACATCAAAATATTATTTGATATTTTCACCCGACGTTTTCCCCAACCTTTGCCACCACCATTTCTTACTCCACACCAACCTCATCAACCAACGACTTTAACCAATTAACGCATCCTACTTCTCCACCTTCACCACTTGCACACCGAATCTCCAATACACCACAATGGCAACCCTCTCCTTTAAGCCATCGCCTTCCAGCCACTCACCATCAGAAACCCATCCATCTCCCCCAAAACTCTCTTCCAACCCACCCAAGCAAGCCCTATAATGACAACATCCAAGTTTTGTTAGGACCAAGAACATCCAAGTTTTGTTAGACTCAAAAACATCCTAGTTTTGTTAGACTCAACAACATCCAACTTTTGTTAAACTCAACAACATCCAAATTTTATTAAACTCAACGACATCCAAGTTTTGTTAGGACCAACAACATCCTAGTTTTGTTAAACTCAACAACATCCTAGACTCAACAACATCCAAATTTTATTAAACTCAACAACATCCAAATTTTATTAAACTCAACAACATCCAAATTTTATTAAACTCAACAACATCCAAATTTTATTAAACTCAACGACATCCAAGTTTTGTTAGGACCAACAACATCCTAGTTTTGTTAAACTCAACAACATCCTAGACTCAACAACATCCAAATTTTGTTAGACTCAACAATATCCAAATGTTGTTAGACTCAACACCAACCAAGTTTTGTTAGACTCAACAACATCCAAATTTTGTTAGACTCAACACCAACCAAGTTTTGTTAGACTCAACAACATCCAAGTTTTGTTAGACTCAACAACATCCAAATTTTGTTAGACTCAACACCATCCAAGTTTTGTTAGACTCAACAACATCCAAATTTTGTTAGACTCAACAACATCCACGTTTTGTTAGACTCAACACCATCCAAGTTTTGTTAGACTCAACACCATCCAAGTTTTGTTAGACTCAACACCATCCACGTTTTGTTAGACTCAACAACAACCAAGTTTTGTTAGACTCAACAACATCCAAATTTTGTTAGACTCAACAACATCCAAGTTTTGTTAGACTCAACAACATCCAAATTTTGTTAGACTCAACAACATCCAAGTTGTGTCAGACGTCAATCAATGACCCCACATTTGAGGAGAAATAAAAACCTTTTCCCTGGGCCCAAAACACCTGTCAAAAGTCTAAAACCTCCATCACACATTTCTCTTTTAAACCATCCACCCCGTCTTCAAGTCAGCCCCTCTCTCCACCCCCGGTCAAAACACACACACACACACACCCATTTCTCAGCAATAATCTTTCCTTTTCTTTCTTTCTTCTCCACAATGGTTAAAATTAAAAGAAATTCTTTCCAACTCCGTTTTTTTCATTCGTCCAAGAAAACTGTTGTAAATCCGAGCCACCATCTTAGGTTTCCAGACAACCGAGTTGGACGGGCCTCGAGAATTCCTCGGTCTTTGCTCGACCCAAAAAATAATGCCCACATGTGCAGAATCGCTTTAAGCCCGTAAAGAACTCCACCGCCGAGCGCCCAACTGGTCTAACGGACTGAGGCAGGGCTCGGCTTTTAACCCCTGTTGCCGCCCCAGGCCCAACATCACCGCCTTCCGAGTCGTGGTACGGGAAAACACAAGCTCCCGCAGTCAAGGTTTGTTTGGAGCAAGCGAGTAATAATAGGTCCACGCTCGTTAGTCCCAGCCGAGACCTCGACGAGGTCTTTTTCATTTAGTCCGCGGGTAATATTCGATTTTTTTTTTATTAATGTCGTTATAGTATATACAGTTCTTAGTAGTTTTTTTTATGTATAGTTTATTTTCATTCGTGTTTATTGCTGTTTATTTGTTAAACAGGAACGTGAGTTTGAGGTGCAGTCATCCGAGTGGTGGTTAGAACACTAGATCAAGGGAGATCAGAGGCTCCAGCCAGTAGACGTTCCTCTCATACTTATTGCCCTTCTGTCAACCCCGTCCGAGAGGGATATTGGCGGCTTATTTGGGTCCATCAACCCCGCCCTAGTCCAGGCGCCACCAATATTGGCAGCATATTCTTGGGTCCATCTACGCCCTTGGTCCAGGCGCCACCAATAAGTCAGCATATTCTTGGGTCCATCTACGCCCCTGGTCCAGGCGCCACCAATATTGTCAGCATATTCTTGGTTCCATCTACGCCCCTGGTCCAGGCGCCACCAATATTGTCAGTATATTCTTGGGTCCATATAAGTCCCTGGTCCAGGGGCCACCACCCTGATGTTTCTCCAATGAGAGTTTAAAGCTCACATCTCAAGCTCGCTAGACGAGTTTGTCTCCCTTTTTACTGTCGAGTAGTCGCCCACAGAGTTATGTCCCTCAAGTTTCGTCCAGAGTTATAATAATAAACACATTTCCGGGAACTTTCTATTTCTGTAGACGTCATCAATGACGTCATTTTAATGGTAGCATTCTTGTTGTCAGCAAGTGATCTTTATTATGGAATAAACATTTCTCAATCATACTCATAAATTAAGGAATATAGATTTGTTTTTATAAATTATTTCGATACGGTCTCACGTTTATGTGATCCCAGTGTTGTGTTTATATGATCCCTGTGGATAGTTTATGTGACCCTAGCTTTATGTGTATGTGAGCACAGTGTTAGTGTTTTATGTTTATGTGATCCCAGTTTTATGTTTCTGTGATCCCAGTTGTATGTTATGTGATCCCAGTTTTATGTTAGTTTATGTCCATTCGATGTTCAACGAGCCTGCTAGTGTATGCGAGTTGAGTTGACGTCACCTTGGGGCTCACTTCTGAGTTGTGTCAACATCACGTCCGCTTTGATCACAGACCGGAGGAAAGGGGAAAATAAAGCAGTAGCCGAATATATATTATTCTAAGAAAAATTAGATTATCTATCTATACAGACGCTCCTTCTATGCAGAAGATAATTGCGCCCACAGAAGGATGATCTGTTGACAAGTGATGCAGCGTTCACAGGCCACGGCTATGAGGGTTCTACGCATTACCCAGCCGCCTAACTAATGTTAGGTATCCATTCGGAGCTGGATGACTCAGGGACGCCCTCGGCCCCGGGAACAAATATTTTCCTTCGCATGGATTCGAACCCGTGACCGTCGGTACGCTAGTCGAGCGCGCTGCTACTCAACCACCGAGTTTGATACGAGACCAGTAGCTAGGTAAACATTGCTTGATATAGTAACAGTAGCTAGATATACATTGTTTCATACGAGAGCAGTAGCTAGATATACATTGTTTCATACGAGAGCAGTAGCTAGATATAAATTGTTTCATACGAGAGCAGTAGCTAGATATACATTGTTTCATAAGAGAACAGTAGCTAGATATACATTGTTTCATACGAGAGCAGTAGCTAGGTATAAAATGTTTGATATGAGAGCAGTAGCTAGGTATAAAATGTTTGATATGAGAGCAGTAGCTAGGTATACACTGTTTCATACGAGAGCAGTTGCTAGGTATAAAATGCTTGATATGAGAGCAGTAGGTAGGTATAAAATGTTTGATATGAGAGCAGCGGGTAGGTATAAAATGTTTGATATGAGAGCAGTAGCTAGGTATGCACTGTTTCATACGAGAGCAGTTGCTAGGTATAAAATGTTTGATATGAGAGCAGTAGGTAGGTATAAAATGTTTGATATGAGAGCAGTAGGTAGGTATAAAATGTTGGATATGAGAGCAGTAGCTATGTATACAATGTTTGAGATGAGAGCAGTAGCTAGGTATAAAATGTTTGATATGAGAGCAGTAGGTAGGTATAAAATGTTTGATATGAGAGCAGTAGGTAGGTATAAAATGTTTGATATGAGAGCAGTAGCTAGGTATACATTGTTTGATATGAGAGAAGTAACTAGGTATACATTGTTTCATACGAGAGCAGTAGCTAGGTATACATTGTTTCATACGAGAGCAGTAGCTAGGTATACATTGTTTCATGCGAGAGCAGTAGCTAGGTATACATTGTTTCATGCGAGAGCAGTAGCTAGGTATACATTGTTTCATACGAGAGCAGTAGCTAGGTGTACATTGTTCATGTGAGAGCAGTAGCTAGGTGTACATTGTTTCATACGAGAGCAGTAGCTAGGTGTACATTGTTTCATACTAGAGCAGTAGCTAGGTGTACATTGTTTCATACGAGAGCAGTAGCTAGGTGTACATTGTTCATGTGAGAGCAGTAGGTGGTGATTTTCACCTATTACTATTACCACAAAATCCTCTTTACCTTTTTTCACCGCTTCCCTCCTTTGTCCTGTTGTCCTACAGAACCCTGTCCCCGCCCCCGCCCTGCTCCCCGCCCCGCACCCCTCCATCAAGTTTTCTGTGTTTGAAACCCTCCTGTTCAAGGGGGCAGCATTTATCAAAGAGAGTCGCGGCCCTTGACGTCCTGTGTCAAAAATGTTCCCAACGAAGTGAAGAGTTCTTCGACCATTTTCTACTTGATGATCACGAGAACAGATTTCACTTTGAGGTTCCCAGCAGACGACACGCCGGACCATGACACTTGCAAGGCCAGGATGACAAATTGACCCGTTCAGCGTTTTAGCGGGAGGTCGTCACATCGGCCGGATGTGCGGGACTTTAGGACGTTCCGCGGGACGGGGTGTTAGCGGAATCTGACCATTCTAATGAACTGAAAGATTAATTTATGGAGGGCCATAAAGCCGAAGAGTAAGCCGGTTTTAAGTGCTGGCTTTGTTGTTAATGTCCGGCGTTGGTCAGTTTGACGCTTGCTGATTCAAGGACTGGCCGTCATTGTGAATGGTCAGCTCTTAAAGTTAAGCGCTGACCGATAACTGAGCTTTTCTGTGACAAATCGGTGCGAGCATTAAGTGGTTAATTGGGGCTGTGAGAGAAATAGGAAGGTCAGTTTACATGCTGGGAGGGGGCTAAGGGGATGATAATGTTGGTGGTCAGTTCTTTAATCAACTTAACTACAAGTCTACGACGTTTCACTTTATCCACTATTGACGTCATAGCCACACATGAAGTCGTTGAAGTGATACAGTAAAAATGTTTATTGCCATGCGAGTGGGGAGGGGGTAGATGGCATTGATGTTTGGCCCAAAGTACAAGTTATATCATTGTTAAAAGTTGTCTTCATTTATTTAGAGCATACATTCATCTGAGAACGTTTACAAAAGAATAAAATCAACAATAAGATATTAAATGAATAAATGTACATACATACAGACATAAATACATAGATACATACATGCATACGTTCATGTATACATACATACACACATACATACATGCATACATATATACATACCTACATACACACACACACACACACATCCATCCATCCATCCATCCATCCATCCATCCATCCATCAATCCATCCATATCATACATCCATACATACAAACATACATACATAGTTACTTACATACACACACACACACACATATACATACATGAATATATACATACAATATACATATTTATATATACATACATATACATATATACATACATACACACATAAAAGCATACATACATGCACACACACACATACATGTATACATACATAAAAACATACATACATATCAATGATTATAGTCAGTGCCGGTCTTAGGCCACTCACTGCAATCTATGTGGCCGCTGTGGACCCCGCGTTTCCACCAACCTATCTTAATTTCCCCTTATTATCCTTATTACTTCTTTATCCTTAATAAAACTGGGCCTCGCGCAATTCCTTTCGCACACTAAGCCGCATAGGGCCCCGCAATTGCTTAGATCGGCCCTGAATAAAGTAACACGGGCGACTACCCGTTAAATTACAACAGCAATAAATGTTAAACAGAGACTTAATTCATTTTGTTGAAGATCAAAGAGGAAATACATTATTCGCTCTTGATGTACATAAAACAACTCATGGATTCTCGCGCAGTTTTGTCCGAGCGCCACTCGAGTTTCCTTACCCCTTTCACTGGGCTGGTCTGGTGTATACAATAGCTCAACGCGTCTTTTGATCAGCACTTGATCTAACTTGTCTTCTCTTTATCTGGGGGAGGGGGGTAAATGAGGCTTGCTGCAATAGGGGGTGCAGGATTGCAGGAAAGGGGGTGTAGGATTACAGGAAGGGGGTGTAGGATTGCAGGAAGGGGGTGCAGGTTTGCAAGAAGGGGGTGTAGGATTGCAGGAAGGGGGTGTAGGATTGCAGGAAGGGGGTGTAGGATTGCAAGAAGGGGGTGTAAGGAGTTTAACAGAATGTCACAACCAGGAATGCTTGAAATTTGGGAATTGAAGGAAACTGAGGTAAGAAGGGATAACACTAGATGTGACTGAGTGGTGGATTGGTGGAGTGGTGGAGTGATGGAGTGGCGAGGTGACGGAGTGGTGGAGTGGTGGAGTGACATAGTGGAAGAGTGGCGGAGTGACGGAGTGATGGAGTGGCGGAGTGACGGAGTGATGGAGTGGCGGAGTGATGGAGGTGCGGAGTGATGGAGTGGCGGAGTGATGGAGTGGCGGAGTGATGGAGTGGCGGAGTGATGGAGTGGCAGAGTGATGGAGTGGTGGAGTGATGGAGTGGCAGAGTGATAGAGTGATGGAGTGGTGGAGTGATGGAGTGGCAGAGTGATGGAGTGACAGAGTGATGGAGTGGCGGAGTGATAGAGTGATGGAGTGGCGGAGTGATGGAGTGGCGGAGTGACAGAGTGATGGAGTTGTTTGAGTGATGGAGTGGCAGAGTGATAGAGTGATGGAGTGGTGGAGTGGCAGAGTGATGGAGTGACAGAGTGATGGAGTGTCGGAGTGATGGAGTGACAGAGTGATGGAGTGGCGGAGTGATAGAGTGATGGAGTGGTGGAGTGATGGAGTGACAGAGTGATGGAGTGGTGGAGTGATGGAGTGACAGAGTGATGGAGTGGCGGAGTGATAGAGTGATGGAGTGGTGGAGTGATGGAGTGGCAGAGTGATAGAGTGATGGAGAGGTGGAGTGATGGAGTGGCAGAGTGATGGAGTGACAGAGTGATGGAGTGGCGGAGTGATGGAGTGACAGAGTGATGGAGTGGCGGAGTGATAGAGAGATGGAGTGTTTGAGTGATGGAGTGACAGAGTGATGGAGTGGTGGAGTGATGGAGTGACAGAGTGATGGAGTGGCGGAGTGATAGAGTGATGGAGTGGTGGAGTGGCAGAGTGATAGAGTGATGGAGTGGTGGAGTGATGGAGTGGCAGAGTGATAGAGTGCTGGAGTGGTGGAGTGATAGAGTGATGGAGTGGTGGAGTGGTGGAGTGATAGAGTGATGGAGTGGTGGAGTGGTGGAGTGATAGAGTGATGGAGTGACAGAGTGATGGAGTGGTGGAGTGATGGAGTAGTGGAGTGATAGAGTGATGGAGTGACAGAGTGGTGGAGTGGTGGAGTGATGGAGTGGTGGAGTGATAGAGTGATGGAGTGTCAGAGTGGTGGAGTGGTGGAGTGATGGAGTGGTGGAGTGATAGAGTGATGGAGTGGCGGAGTGATGGAGTGGCGGAGTGATGGAGTGGCGGAGTGACAGAGTGATGGAGTGGTGGAGTGATGGAGTGGCGGAGTGATAGAGTGATGGAGTGGCGGAGTGATGGAGTGGCGGAGTGACAGAGTGATGGAGTGACAGAGTGATGGAGTGGTGGAGTGATGGAGTGGCGGAGTGACAGAGTGATGGATTGACAGAGTGATGGAGTG
Source organism: Radix auricularia (assembly GCA_002072015.1). Classification (NCBI taxonomy): domain Eukaryota; kingdom Metazoa; phylum Mollusca; class Gastropoda; family Lymnaeidae; genus Radix; species Radix auricularia. The sequence goes on along the minus strand of MUZC01000573.1, from coordinate 10,501 downwards.
GCGGAGTGATGGAGTGGCGGAGTGATGGAGTGACAGAGTGATGGAGTGACAGAGTGATGGAGTGGTGGAGTGATGGAGTGGCGGAGTGATAGAGTGAAGGAGTGGCGGAGTGATGGAGTGGCGGAGTGATGGAGTGGTGGAGTGATGGATTGGTGGAGTGATGGAGTGGCGGAGTGATAGAGTGATGGAGTGGCGGAGTGATGGAGTGGCGGAGTGACAGAGTGATGGAGTGGTGGAGTGATGGAGTGGCAGAGTGATGGAGTGACAGAGTGATGGAGTGGCGGAGTGATGGAGTGACAGAGTGATGGAGTGGCGGAGTGATAGAGTGATGGAGTGGTGGAGTGATGGAGTGACAGAGATATGGAGTGGTGGAGTGATGGAGTGACAGAGTGATGGAGTGGCGGAGTGATAGAGTGATGGAGTGGTGGAGTGATGGAGTGGCAGAGTGATAGAGTGATGGAGTGGTGGAGTGATGGAGTGGCAGAGTGATAGAGTGATGGAGTTGTGGAGTGATGGAGTGGTGGAGTGATAGAGTGATGGAGTGGTGGAGTGGTGGAGTGATAGAGTGATGGAGTGGTGGAGTGATGGAGTGGTGGAGTGATAGAGTGATGGAGTGACAGAGTGATGGAGTGGTGGAGTGATGAAGTGGTGGAGTGATGGAGTGACAGAGTGGTGGAGTGGTGGAGTGATGGAGTGGTGGAGTGGTGGAGTGATAGAGTGATGGAGTGACAGAGTGGTGGAGTGATGGAGTGGTGGAGTGATAGAGTGATGGAGTGACAGAGTGATGGAGTGGCGGAGTGATGGAGTGGCGGAGTGATAGAGTGATGGAGTGACAGAGTGATGGAGTGGCGGAGTGATGGAGTGGCGGAGTGATCGAGTGGCGGAGTGACAGAGTGATGGAGTGGTGGAGTGATGGAGTGGCGGAGTGATGGAGTGGTGGAGTGATGGAGTGATGGAGTGGCGGAGTGATGGAGTGGCGGAGTGATGGAGTGGTGGAGTGATGGAGTGGTGGAGTGATAGAGTGATGGAGTGGCGGAGTGACAGAGTGATGGAGTGACAGAGTGATGGAGTGATGGAGTGGCGGAGTGATGGAGTGGCGGAGTGACAGAGTGATGGATTGGTGGAGTGATGGAGTGGCGGAGTGATAGAGAAATGGAGTGGAGGAGTGATGGAGTGGCGGAGTGACAGAGTGATGGAGTGACAGAGTGATGGAGTGATGGAGTGACAGAGTGATGGAGTGACAGAGTGATGGAGTGGTGGAGTGATGGAGTGGCGGAGTGATGGAGTGACAGAGTGATGGAGTGGTGGAGTGGCGGAGTGATGGAGTGACAGAGTGATTTAGTGGTGGAGTGATGGAGTGGCAGAGTGATGGAGTGGTGGAGTGATGGAGTGGCGGAGTGATAGAGTGACAGAGCAATGGAGTGGTGGAGTGATGGAGTGGCGGAGTGATGGAGTGGTGGAGTGATGGAGTGACAGAGTAATGGAGTGGTAGAGTGATGGAGTGGCGGAGTGATGGAGTGACGGAGTGGTGGAGTGACGAGGTGACGGAGGTGCAGAGTGGCGGAGCGGCAGACTGACAGAGTGGCAGAGTGGTGGAGTGGCAGAGTGGTGGAGTGGCAGAGTGTTGGAGTGGCGGAGTGACAGAGTGGCGGAGTGGTGGAGTGACGGAGTGGTGGAGTGATGGAGTGGCAGAGTGGCGGAGTGACAGAGTGGCGGAGTGACAGAGTGACGGAGTTGCGGAGTTGCAGAGTGGCGGAGAAGAAAAATACAAGAACATTAACAAGCCATAAAGTTGATACAAGGGCAGCATAAGAGTAAATGATAAAATTGTCTGAGTTTAATTTAGTTTTTTTAAGTTTGTGGATGCCACCAATCCATTTCAGGTTAGAATTGTTTTCAGTTAAAAAAAATAAAATAAAAACAATATCTTTTTTTTCTTCAAAATTTAAATATAAAAGACAATAACAAGATTTATATATATAAAAGACAATAAAAAGATGTATGTATAACAGACAATAGCAAGATGTATATATAAAAGACAATTAAAAAAATTATGTATAACAGACAATAACAAGATTTATATATAAAAGACAATAACAAGATTTATATATAAAAGACAATAACAAGATTTACATATAAAAGACGATAACAAGATTTATATAAAAGACAATAACAAGATTTATATATAAAAGACGATAACAAGATTTATATATAAAAGACGATAACAAGATTTATATATAAAAGACGATAACAAGATTTATATATAACAGACAACAACAAGATTTATATATAACAAACAATAACAAGATTTATATATAAAAGACAATAACAACATTTATATATAACAGACAATAACAACATTTATATATAACAGACAATAACAAGATTTATAAATAAAAGACAGTAACAAGATTTATAAATAATCCATTTCCTGTGCCGATGTTTACAATTTTTACCAAGCTTTAAACAAAAAATTTAGAGCGCCTTGTTTTATTTGTTCTGGTTGGCGATAGATCCACTAGCTCGTAAACGAGTGGTTTACTTGAACGATCCTTTGATGCTTCTGGCGAGGGCAGAGACCAGAAGAATTTGACGTCTTCTTTCGTTGTGAATGAGATTCATTTACTCCTTTAATGCAAGATGTCAATTTCATAAAGCTGTTCATTTTAATTCAGTTTCATCATGAATATATTCCTCTAGATTGTTAAAAATAAAATGAGGAAAATAATTTAAGAATATACCAAAAACAGACATTCGGGGCCCCGGTCCCAGAAGGAATTGACATTAGAAGTTCAGTGCCCTATAGCATTTTAATATGGGCTACCAAGATTTATTTTAAAAAATTTGGTTAAGATCAATTCTTTTACACAAAAATTAATGCATAAACTATTTAATAATTTATATATAACCGGTAACTGCTGCTTCCCGTGTTTTGTCGACACCTTGCGGCGACGCTGGAGTGTCCTCTCCAGAGGTGATGCAAGCCTGGGCGGGTATTATGGAGAATTAGCTGCTGCCCATACAGCATATCCCCCCTCTCCACGTCAATGGTGTAACCAAGGGAACGACTTGCGTCGATGCAGCTTGGCTGCCATTGGCGTCGCAGGAGCTGCCGGTATGTACATAAGTCTTATGTATAGACCGCCTGTAGGTGCTCCAATTCCTGATTTTCTTTCAGGGTTTACTCCCTTAGCCTTTCCCGCAAGGCAGGTATAGCCGCAAGGCAGCGGAGGATTTGTATTCGGAGTTTCCTTCTCCTAGATGAACTACCAGCCAAGGTTTTAACGAGCATCATCTACCCGTAGGGGTGCCAGAACCGGGGTTTGAACCCGTGACCGATTTTTATTTTTATTTTAGAATTGTTTTTGTACCGCAGCGCACTAACACTTTGACCACCGCGCCCCCNAAAGCTCAATTGACGTAGAGCTAGGCGCCAGGGGCTGCTTCCGACGGTGGGAGAGACTACCAATGTCTCACTGGACAGCTACCGCCCGCCTCAAACTGGGCAGCCCCCAGTCAAATAGGTGCTATCCCGTCATGGCCTGCCTTCTCCACTGGGTGCGTGGAGATTAGAGTACCACTCAACAAGTGGGCCACTAAGCCCTGCACCAAGAAATACAAAAAAGAAAAAGAAGACCCCAGCTCTTCGAATCGCTAGCTGGAACGTGAGGACTATGTGTCCCGGCATCACTGATGATCTGCAGTCCATAAACGACACACGGAAGACAGGAATAATCGATAGAGAACTTAAAAGGCTAAAGATTGACGTAGCATGCCTTCAGGAGACCAGGCTCCCAGACAACGGTTCACTCAAAGAGGCCAATTACACCTTCTTCTGGCAAGGCAGACCGAAAGACGAACCTAGACAGCATGGTGTGGGTTTCGCTGTTAAAAACACTCTTCTACCATCCATTGAACCACCGTCATCAGGCACGGAGAGGATCCTCACTCTAAGACTCAGAACAACTGCGGGCCCAGCAAACATTCTTAGTGTGTATGCCCCAACACTCTATTCAACTCCGGAAGAGAAGGACCAGTTCTATGGAGCGTTAGACCAGGCAATAGCCGGCATCCACAAAGACGAGGCAATCTATCTCCTAGGAGATTTCAATGCTAGAGTGGGGAGCGACCACGAAGCCTGGCCCACCTGCCTTGGACTATTTGGAAGAGGAAAGTTAAATGAAAATGGACAAAGGCTTCTGGAATTGTGCTGCTCACGAGGCTTGTGTGTGACCAACACTTTCTTCAAGTGCAAGGATATACATCAAGTATCTTGGAGACACCCTCGATCCCACCAATGGCACCAGCTGGACCTCATTATCACCAGGCGTGCACAACTAGCTAGCGTCCTACTCACTCGCAGCTATCACAGTGCCGACTGTGACACGGATCATTCCCTTGTCGCCAGCAAAGTACGAATAATGAGGAAAAACTCGTACCACACAAAGAAAAAGGGAAGTCCACGCATCAATACCTCCTGCATGAAAGACCCTGCGATAGCGCAGCTGTTCAAAGACAAGGTGAAGGAAAGTCTCTCAAAGATGTCCCCATGCGTCACCATTGACTCCAAATGGACGCAACTGAGAGACACAATCTATACATCCGCAATACAAGCCTTTGGCAAAAAATCTCACAAAAACACGGACTGGTTTGATGAACATTGGGACGAGATGAAACCCGTCACTGAAGCAAAAAGGAAAGCTCTTATGGCTTACAAGGAAAAGCCTACACCTGACAATTTGCATGCTTTAAAAACAGCTAAGTCACTTGCCCAAAAGGTTGCACGTAAATGTGTCAATACCTACTGGCTTAAGCTCTGTTCCAGTATACAATCAGCTGCAGACATGGGCAATGCAAAAGTCATGTACGAAAACATCAAAAAGGCAACGGGCCCCTTGACGTCAAAAGCTGCTCCCCTAAAGTCCAAAAATGGAGAAATTATTCAAGACCAGGCAGCACAGCTAAAACGGTGGGTTGAGCATTATCTGGAATTGTATTCAACAGTTACCACAGTCTCCAGCACCGCTCTAGATGACATCCCAGATATGCCACTCATGGAAGAACTTGATGTCGTGCCCACACAGGAAGAGCTGAGCAAAGCAATTGACAGTCTAGCTTGTGGAAAAGCGCCTGGGAATGATGGAATACCACCAGAGGTTCTAAAGAGTGGCAAGACAGCTTTACTCCAACCATTGCACGAGATTCTGTCCCTCTGCTGGGAACAGGGCTACATCCCCCAAGACCTAAAGGATGCAAATATAGTGACACTATATAAAAACAAAGGTGATAGGAGTGATTGCAATAATTATCGCGGCATTTCACTCCTTAGTATTGTAGGAAAGACCTTTGCCCGCGTTATACTAAAACGTTTACAAAGCCTAGCATCCCGCGTCTATCCAGAATCTCAGTGTGGTTTCCGGTCCGGTCGGTCTACCATAGACATGGTGTTCTCCATACGACAGCTCCAGGAAAAATGCAGAGAGCAGCAGATGCCACTATACATTGCATTTGTGGACCTTACAAAAGCCTTCGACTTAGTCAGTCGCAACGGGCTATTCCAAATACTGGCAAAAATTGGATGTCCCCCTCACCTACTTGCCATCATCAGACAGTTCCATGAAAATATGCTTGGCACAGTACAGTTCGATGGAGCTAAGTCAGAGGCCTTCCCTGTCAGCAGCGGAGTTAAACAAGGTTGTGTACTCGCACCAACACTCTTCGCAATATTCTTCTCTGTACTTCTTCGATACGCATTCAAGGATAGCAGTGAGGGAATCTGGTTACATACCAGAGCTGATGGAGGACTTTTCAACACTGCCCGCCTCCGAGCCAAGACCAAAACGACGGATGTCCTAATTCGAGAGCTACTATTTGCGGATGATGCGGCACTAACAGCACATACAGAATCTGGTTTGCAACAACTCGTGTCAAGCTTCTCCAATGCCTGCAAAGAATTTGGTCTGCAAATCAGCTTGAAAAAGACAAACATCATGGCCCAAGACACTCGACCTCCTCCTACCATAAATATCGATAATGAAAACTTGGAGGTTGTGGACAGCTTCACCTACTTGGGATCCAAGGTCTCCAATACACTGTCCATTGAAGAAGAAATAAACAGCAGAATTGGCAAGGCAGCCGCAACAATGGCTAAACTAAATAAGCGGGTCTGGCAAAACACCAAGCTAACGGAGAAAACCAAACTGTGCGTCTATCGAGCCTGTGTCATCAGTACACTACTATATGGGAGCGAGACATGGACCACTTATACATCACAAGAGCGTAAGCTTAACAGCTTCCATTTGAGATGCTTGCGCCGCATCCTTGGTATTAAATGGCAAGAAAAAGTACCTAATAGTGAGGTACTAACGCGTGCCAATACCCAAAGCATGTTCTCAATTCTTAGTGAAAGACGCCTGAGGTGGCTAGGACATGTCAAAAGAATGAGCCCCGGCCGCATCCCGAAGGACCTCCTATATGGTGAACTTGCTTCAGGAAAGAGGAAAACAGGTCGCCCACGCTTGCGATTTAAAGATGTCTGTCAAATGGACATGAAAGCAGCCAAAATACATACAAGTGACTGGGAGTGTAAGGCAGAAGACCGATCTACGTGGCGCACAGTTGTCAAAGAGGGCGTGATAGTAGCCGAGGAGCGAAGAATGGAGGAGGCTGCAGACAGAAGAGCTAGGAGAAAGGCCAAAACATTTGGAAGCACAGTACTCGTGTGTAAAAACTGTGGCAAAGACTGTCACTCAAGGATAGGACTGCACAGTCACTCGAGGAAATGCAACCCAACCCAACGGTGATGCACCATCGTCTCGCGAGACGGAAGGATGCCGGACAATTTATATATATATATATGATGGGGCCCAATCAGTGCAAGATGTAAAGTTGAAAACACCTGTTCATTTCAATTTGCATGATAATGTATATATTTGTCATTATTTGTCAAGATCATTAAAAATTGAATAGACAAAATATCTTAAACATTTACTGAAAAGTTTGGTTAAGATCCATCAATTTACCAAGTAGCTGGCGCTTGAACTGTTTTTTATATCGCTCATATAAGCAAAAAACAACATTAAGGGCCCCAGGGCCCATTCAGGGCAAGATATAAAGTTCAAAACATCTGTTCATTTGAATATGAATAATAATCGATACCATTAACATTATTTGTCCAGACCTTTAATGATTAAAATGGGGAATGACACTTTAAACGATTACAAAACAGGTATTTTTGCCCCCCCCCCAGACCCGAAGGAGTTGCCATTAGTAGTTTATTGCCTTATGATATTTCAATATTGGCTATCAAGTATTTATACACAAAGTTTGGTTAAAATCCCTCAATAAAGCAAGTAGCTATAGCATAAACTAATTTTTATATAGCTCATATAAGAAAAAAACGATATTTAGGGCCCCAGGGGCAGGGCCCATTCAGGGTAAGTTGTAAAGTTCAAAGCATCTGTTCATTTAAGTATGGATGATAATAGCTACACTTATCATTATCTGTTAAGACCTTTAATAATTGAATTGGGGAATAAAATCTTAAAGGTTTATATAAAAAGAAGGTGTTATGGCCCCCAGCCCCAAAAGAGCGGCCCTTAGTGGATGACCTACCTATAGTATTTTAATATGTATTAGGGCTGTTATCGATTAATTTAAATTTAATCGTTAACTTTTGCAAAATTACCGAATCGATAATTTTCATTAAAGCTTAAAATAAGGAGTATGACGTCATTAAACAGAACATTTCAAGGGACGTAACAGGCAATTAACATTTTTTTAAAATTTAAATGAATGTAGTTCAATAAAATGTTAATGAATTTAAATTTTGTTATTGTTAATTAAATAAAAACAATTATTTATTTTTTATATCATTAAAAAAAATTTTTAAAGTTTATTTTAAAGTTTACATTTTAAAAATCTTTTTTTTTAAATGGATAGATTTGTACGTAAAAAGGAAACTATTATTGATTGTTAATAATTAATTATTTGTTAATAGATCGAGCGAGTATCTAAGACATCGTCATTCGTTTTAATCGCTATATTATCGATTAAAACAATTTTAATCGAATTTTTTTTACCGATTAATAAAGACATAAATCGTTAATTTCCGCAGCGCTATTATATATATTACTTTGTTGACACGCATTCTTACAGGTAAACCTTGTCTATATTTAATAACATTACGTAATTATTAATGATTTTTCTCCAGGTTTGAGAAGTGAAAAACTATAAATTTTATCACACCATTAAAAGCCCCACCCCTCCATTACGTTTTTAACACAATGACCCCCCCCCCATTACGTCATTACCGCGCTACAACCTTACAAAGAGCATCACTCACTATAAATATGATAAAGTTAGTTTCCAGAAGTTAGACTCGCACTGTCCTGGCCTGCCACCGCCATCGAGCCAACCCGTGTTCCCGCAACCCGGCCAACCTGAAGATCAAAGTGAGTGTTTTCTCATACAACAGCCCCCTCGACCCTCGCCAGGAACAATATTATCACTCGCCAGCAAGGGAAGCAGTCGCTGAATAGAGAGCGCCCCTTGCAAGGTGACTCGCCAGTAATGGTCCCTGAATGCTGCCTTTAATAGCTGCAGCAGATTGGCTCACGAGTCAAAGTGTGTGCAACAGCAACTGTCAACGTAACTGGACGGAGGTGGGGGGAGGGGGGATATACGTGGTGTGCCACTGGTGGCACTTGTTCTCTGGTGTTTTTTTTTGTGACGGTGTTTGTGGTGGTGAGGAGGGGAGGGCAGAGGCGTAACTGGGTTTATGTCGCCGGTGCCTAATTTATTTTTGGCAACTTTTGAAAACTTTGAAAAATTGACAAGTTTCAGCTTTTCGACTTTTTCAATTGTCGGAGACGGATAATTAAATTTCTCTTATTTTATTTATGACAACGTATTACGTAGTCTGACAGTGGCAGTCACACAACGTGAATTTACGAAATGGAAAAGACAGGAACAATACTAATACTAATTTACAGATTACCATTTACTAGGGCTGCGGAAATTAATGGTTAGTCTCTGGATTACCGGTAAGAGTTTATATCGATTAAAATGATTTTAATCGATAAAATAGCGCTTAAAATTGCAGACAATGTCTTAACAGTTTTTTTCGATTTGTTCAAAAATAATTAATTATTAATATCTAATAGGTTTTTTACGTACAAATTCTCCATTAAAAAAAAAAAGATGTTTTCAGTGTAAACTTCAAAATAAGCTGTATTTATAAGGAAAATTATATTAAAAAATCATGTTAAGCCTGGTCCCTATTGGAATTCAGGACGTGTTAGCGCATTTTCGTATTATGTATCAGTACTTATGTTAGATATCAGCATTATGTAGTTATCCGTAATTGTGTTTAGATTTTAGACATATTTTTATGAATTTTCTTGTGTAATGAATATACCTGACATTTTTTTNATTCGACTTCCGGCAATGGCGGCCGTTCCCTGCGCTAGTGTTACCTCTCGATTCGAAATATTTTTTGGTAGTTTTAACGGGGTTTTTTAACGGATCGAGTAACTGAGTGTTGATGCACAAATGGCAGGTCAGGACATACAAAAAACATATATACCTCATGGGTCTAGGACTTATGGATGCTGAGATCAAGGGTGATGACGGACGGACGGACGGACAAAACGGGTGCAATAGCGCATTCGACTTCTCGAAAATGCGCTAAAAATTAAACATTGTTTTTACTTAATTAGAAATAACAAAGTTTAAATTCATTGACATTATTATGAACTACTTATATTTAAATTTATCTCCTAATATTATTATATTGCCTGTTTTTGTTAATTCCCTTGAAATGTTCAGTTTAATGACATCATACATCTTATTTTAGCTTTAATCAAAATTATCGATTAACTATTCGGTAAATTTTTATAAGTTAACGATTAAATGAAATTTAAATTAATTGATAACAGCCCTACTATTAACTAAATAAATTGATGGATAAAACTGGATATTGTTGCGTTAATACATCCTCCAGCAATGCAGCAATACTTAAAATATTAAGTAGTGTAAATAAAAACAATAGTGTCAATGTGTCATAATTACTATCTCAAACATAACGATAGAAACTCACAATTAAAGGTAAATTTAAGTAACACTCCACCGATCCACTCATATGTCCTATATCAATGGCTCAAAAGTTTTCTTTCTTTAATATCTGCAATATTAGTGACGATTTCAACCAAGTTTATTTGACTGGTAAGTCCATGATCGGTGGAAAGAAGTGCTAAAGATGATGTTCAATAGAAAGAAGAGCTAGAGATGATGTTCAATAGAAAGAAGAGCAAGAGATGAAGTTCAATAGAAAGAAGAGCTAGAGATGATGTTCAATAGAAAGAAGAGCAAGAGATGATGTTCAATAGAAAGAAGAGCTAGAGATGATGTTCAATAGAAAGAAGAGGTAGATATGATGTTCAATAGAAAGAAGAGCAAGAGATGATGTTCAATGGAAAGAAGAGCTAGAGATGATGTTCAA
>MUZC01000572.1:179490-214923 GCA_002072015.1 Radix auricularia | reverse complement strand
GGAAGTTCCAACATAGCCCAAGAAAAAATTTATTTTCTTCTTTTTAGTTCACAAAACGTGGTATCTTAAAAACTTTTTTAAAAATATTTTTATTTTATACTTTTTAGTTCTGATGAAAAACGTGGTGTTTTAAAAAGCTTTTTTATATATATATTATTCTAATTACCAAACTTAACGAAACATTTTCCGGAAAACACAAGAAATCATTGACATTTGATTAGTTATTCCATATAAAGAAAAATAGAATTTAATTCTACTATAATTAAGAAGAATTGAGTATTATAATTAATGAAATATTAAATTGTCATGTGAATCAAGTATGCATGCAAAATTTCATCAAAATTGGATGATCAGAAGTGGTTCAAAAAAGGAATTCAATTTTTGCCCCGGAAAGACAAACATCCAGACAAGAAAGCAAACTAAGAAAAACGTGGTAAAAATCTTCCATATTCTTTTCAATTATTCTTAAAAGAACATGCTCAAATGAGCATAACAAATGATCCCCGCTGGAGTCAAAATATCACAGAGGTCAAGTGTATTAGGATGAAATGTAAAAAGTGGGGAGGGGGGGGCGGCACCAATCATTTTTCAGTTCACTTGTGTTGTTCCTTTACATAATAAAATATGATTCGTTGTGGAGTGGTTGTCATGTCTTGGGTTCAAGCATCAGAGGGAACAATTAAAATAAATATAATGTTTTATTTCTGTCCCTTTTTTCCCCCAAATTTTTGTCGAAAATGACTAACACAAGTGTCACCAAATCACAGTATATGGTTGGCAAGGGATGGTAGTAAAGGGTGAAGGCCAGGTAACATCAACAAATCACAGTATATGGTTGGCAAGGGATGGTAGTAAAGGGTTAAGGGCAGGTAACACCAACAAATCACAGTATATGGTTGGCAAGGGATGGTAGTAAAGGGTTAAGGGCAGGTAACAACAACCGCTGTGTAGACCTACGTCTCAACGTTCACTCAATTGTTTCCTTACTTCCTGCTTCTGTTTGTGTCCGTTCTCTCAGCTCCATTCGCAATTTATGAACTAAATTTAATGAGCAAGTCTGTACCGTATTTTTACGCTGCGGATCGTATCTTGTATTATTTATTAGCATTATTTTAATATATCATAATTACCAATTCCCCTTAAAATCTCAATAAATCTAATATTTAATGTTGTTCTAAATTAATGTTTAATCAATTATATTATCTAAAATCTCATAAAACACTTATTGTGAGAAAAAAATATTAAAAGAATAGACAATATACACATACACACAGAGGCGTCACCAGGGTTGGTGTCACCCGGGGCGGTAGCTCATGGTGTCACCCGGGCCGGTAGCTCATCTTGTCACCCGGGGCAGTAGCTCATGGTGTCACCTGGGGCTGTAGCTCATGGTGTCGACCGGGGCGTTAGCTCATGATGTCACCCGGGGCAGTAGCTCATGGTGTCGACCGGGGTGGTAGCTCATGGTGTCAACCGGGGCAGTAGCTCATGGTGTCACCCGGGGCTGTAGCTCAGGGTGTCGACCGAGGCGGTAACTCATGGTGTCACCCGGGGCAGTAGCTCATGGTGTCACCCGGGGCAGTAGCTCATGGTGTCACCCGGGGTGGTAGCTCATGGTGTCACCCCCTCATGATTTAATCCATACAACTCCTCCGTCTTTTCCAGTGCCAAGTAACGGGAATTTATAGAATTTTATGCTCTGGTGTCACCCCCTTGATGGTATCACCTGGGGCGACCCGCCCCCTCCACAACCCCTTAGCGATGCCACTGCACACACACCAATAAATATTTTGTATTATAAATAACGTTGTTTAGTCATGACGATATAGCGATTTATCATATGCATTTTTGTAAGACCTAAATACATACATTTTTGTAAGGTCTTAGTGTAACATTTTTTGTAAGGTTCAAGTATATACATTTTTGTAAGGTCTTTGTATATACATTTAATTTAAAACTAACAGCTAAAACAAATTTAAAAAAAATCTAATTATACTATCTTATATCTAAAATTACTTTTGATGTAGTAAGTATAATATGTTGATCAAAGGTTTATATACGGATTTATTATGTTTCCCTTTTACAGGGAGCGAAGGCAAGTGGCTTGCCACTTTGATAAAATGGTTGGCTCTTTGAGGCTATTGCATCAATGAGTGTCTAGTTTACCTTAAAATTGTTACAAAAGGGCATATGCTAAGAGAAAACGTATGGTTATTATAGTTTTCACGATTTTATAGTATTAATTTTTATTGATACATTGTTCTTGAGAATGTATGTGTGCATATACTATTCTAGGTTTCATTCAAACAATTTTTTAGCAACAAAAACATATTAATTAATATTATTGATGGGTATAGTATAATTTCCAAAAAATCCTGTTTGTAAACAAATAGTAATTCAATAATAAACAATTTTCTCAACTTGCTTGAAATATATTTAGTTATTGTAACACGTCTGTAATAGTTCTTTGTTGTGTCAAATTTACGGAAAATCCCAATTTAATGCGTATTTAATATGTTAATACAATGAACCATAATGAAAAGTCTTGTCATTTTATCTAAAATTGTGTTTTTAGCCAAGAATTTCAAAATATACTTGTATTGCATTTTTATATTTGAATAGCAACTAAAGACAATTTGTTTTATAGAATGTTGCTAAATTCGTTCTTATTTTCTAGGAGTCTTTAAATAAATGGTTCTAAAACAAAGAAACAATTTTTATCGTCGATGCAAGAAAAAAATGGGAAATAATGAATAGGTATTTAACACTATAAATATCTATGTTTCGGTGTTGTATGTTTTTGTGTAAATGTGTGTGTGCGTCGAGTGTGCGTGTGCGTGCGTGCTTCCGTGCGTGTGTGCGTGCGCGCGTGTTCGAGTGTAGGTGCGTGTGCTAGTACATCTGCATCTGTGTCTGCTTCTGAATGTGCGTCTGCGTGTGTGTGTGTGTGTGTGTGTGTGTGTATAAAAATACAGGCTGTGAACTGCGTCATATTTTTGTTTAGCTATATTATCATTTCAAACGTGCGCTAATCGATTGAATATATATTAATTATTTGTTAACTTTTATCTTTAAGTGAATTTGTTAACATATTATGTACACTCATTTAACTTTATGCTACCATTTAAAACACTAATTAGCAAAACTTGGTTTTAATTCATTGATGTTGCTAGGGATTAAGAAATTATTTTTCAAAATTCTTTTTTTCGTCAACTATATAGATTAAAAAAGTAAAAGTTTATTAAAATATTTATTTTTAAAAAACAGACGCTGCTTTTAAATATAAATGTTGATCCCTAAAATCCAATTATATCTCCGATTATGTTTTGTGCTACATTGTTCACTGGCCAAGGCTATTTAAGTATGTGTCACATAACGATATCTCAATAACTGTTATAAAAATAATCTTCCACAAACTGCCTTCAAATTATATTTCTTATATTCAAGTTCAAGTACATGTACGTGTACCAACGGATATTCCCTATTTTATATGAGCCAAATAAATAAAGTAAACTTTGATAGCCTTTAATATTACCTTATATGACATATTTTAATACTAGACACGTGTAGACTTTCTGAGCTGCTATGTACAAATCTACTAACGAACTTGAAAATGATGATATTGTCATTGATGAGACATAGTTATTACTGAAACTGAAAGCACACGTTATTTTGTATTAGCTCCGGGTATTTTTGTAGTAGCCAGCACACGACTATGCTTGTTACATTATTTACTTTTATAAAAATGTATTTATTGCAGAAAGAACAAAACAATGAATAGACGTATAAATAATATTTTTGTGAAACTTTAAAATCATTTATCAAAGAAGTAGAAAAAAATTACTGTAATATCGGTATTTAATTGACAAAAAGCTAATTTATAAAGTAAACAGAATGTCCCCTACACAGTTACAAACAACTGTCAGGTTGTTATAAGTAAACAGAATGTCACCTACACAGTTACAAACAACAGGCAGCATGTTACGAGTAAACAGTATGTCAACTACACAAAAAATAAGGATTTTGTAAAAACACTCATTTAACAATTTTATATTTTCTTTTTCAGTTGGTAGAAGATCAACACAGTCATTTTTATGTGTATTGAAAATTATTTGCAAAAATATATCATCAAATATTCCTTATTTTGGGATGGAAGCTAAATAGGGCAAACAGACTTAGAAAGTTGTGTCCCATTATGTGTATACAAATAAATAGGGCACACAGATTTAGAGAGTTGTGTCACAGTATTTGTATGAAGATAAATAGGGCACACATATTTAGACAGGTTTGTCAAATTATTTTTATAAAGATATACAAAACACTGCCAAACAGCATCAGGTCTCATAAATTATTTTTGAAATCGTAAAGTAGATATTCTATAATCTGGTGTTTATAGAAATACAATATGATGACGACTGTAAAGTAACAATTAGCAATCAAGACATAAGATTATTTTCTTCAACATTGTTGGATCACACATTTTCTATACAAATATTCATAGTACAACAGCAATATTTTGAACTTAATCGGTGAAGTAAGTGTGTCTATAATTTGAACGTGAGAAAGAACACTGTATCTTGTGATATAATTTTATTGCAACATCTGATGCGCATTATTGTGTATTGCCAGTAATCGCTGCACCAAAATGCTCCGAGACAAATATATGTTAACATTGTGGTTAAAGCATCAGAGGGAACATTTCAAATTTACAACAACAAAAAAAAAAAAATAAATAAATTTCTGTCCGTTCTTTTCCCTATTTTTTTAAGACAATGACTAACTCAAGTGTCGTCAAATTATAGTATATCGTTGGCAAAGGATGGTAGTAAAGTGTTAAGGGAATGTAACACCAACAAATTACAGTATATGGTTTGCAAGGGATTATAGTAAAGGGTTATGGGCAGGTAACACCAACAGATCCCAGTAAATGTTTGGCAAGGGATGATAGTAAAGGGTTAAGGGCAGGTAACAACAACCGCTGTGTAGACCTAGGTCGCCACGTTCACTCAATTGTTTCCTTACTTTTTGCTGCTGTTTGTGTTCGTTCTCTCTGCCCGTATTTTACGCATCAGGTCGTACCTTGTATTAATTATCTATGAATATAATTTTCTACATGGTCCAACCTTGCGGAGAAGAAATAGCAAGCAAGCCGTCTGACCTCTGACCCCACTGATACATTTCGTAGAATTGAAATCAATTACAGTGTTCTTTCAAAACAACAAAAGACGTATTGAAGTGTTACGGTTATAACATCCGCCTAACATGCGGAGGTCGCAGGTTCAATCCCCAGATAAAACATTACGTTTTTTTTAATGCTTGTGTTTGTGGCCGTTCATTTCCCACTATTTTGTTTCATTCACTGAACACATGATGACTGGGAATAAGCTTGACGAATGACCTTTGTCAAGTTATGCCAATTAGTTTTGGTTTGGAAACTAGGGCGAGGGGGGGGTTGAGTGGCTAACTTCAGTGTACATGTTTTCTAGATCAACAATGCGTCGCAGTTATCCCCGCATCCCATGTTCATTGGCGTAATTCTAATTTGTGTCTGTTTGTGTCTGTGTCTGTTTGTGTCTGTGTTTGTGTTTGTGTCTGTTTGTGTTTGTGTCTGTGTTTGTGTTTGTGTCTGTTTGTGTCTGTGTTTGTGTTTGTGTTTATGTCTGTTTGTGTCTGTTCACACCCCCTTCCCCCCAACTTCCTTTCCACTAACTATGAGAAAATCTGTGGCTTAAGACACGCCGCGGTCATGTCGTTATAATAACTCTCACATATCGTTAATATCATAACTCTCACATATCGTTAATATCATAACTCTCACATATCGTTAATATCATAACTCTAACATATCGTTAATATCATAACTCTAACATATCGTAAATATCATAACTCTAACATATCGTAAATATCATAACTCTCACATATCTTAAATATCATAACTCTAACATATCGTAAATATCATAACTCTAACACATAGTAAATATTATAACTCTCACATATCGTAAATATCATAACTGTAACATATCGTAAATACTAATGCCCTGAAAATCTAGAATGACTCTAATATTTATTGTTGTTATAAATCAATGTTAAATCAATTATTTCTTTAAAAAAATAATTCAATACTTATTCTTAACAAAAAAGTAATTATTAAAATTATTAAATTAATAGACAATGCACACACACACACATACACACAAACAAAAAAAAAAAAAAAAAAAAANAAAAAAAGAACAACAACCAAACAAAAAAAAACCACTTTCAGTTAGTTCATGACAATTTAGTGTTTTATCACGGGCTTTTAGGTAAGGTCTTAGTATATACATTTTTGTATGGTCCAAGAATATACATTTTTTAAATAGATATATAATTAAAAACTAGCAGCTGCAAAAAAAAAATTATTATACTATTTTATATCTTAAATTACTTTTGCCATAAAAAGTAGAATATTTTGAACTAAGGTTTATCTTCTGATTTATTTTGAATCCCTTTTTACAGGGAGCGAAGTCAAGTGACATGTCACTTTGATAAAATGGTTGGCTCTTTGAGGCTATTGCATAAACCCATGGCACTATTACCTTAAAATTGTTACACAAGGGCATATACTAAGAGAAAACTTACAAACATTATGGTTTTGATGATCTTATGGTTAAACTATTTATGGTTATACACTGTTCTTGATAATGTATGTGTTGTGTGCATATACTATTCTAAGTTTCATTCAAACAAATATTTAAACAACTCACAAATACGAATTAATCTCATGGATGGGTATATTATAAGTTCACAAATTTCTGTTTGTAAACAAATATTAATTCAATAGTAAACAATTTTCCCAACTTGTTATAAAATATTTTTTTATTGTAACATGACTGTTATGGTTCAAGTTATGTGCCAAGTTTACGGGAAATTCCAATTTAATGCGTATTTAATAGGTAATATAATTTTCTTCAATATAATGTCTTGTCATTTTATCTTAAATTCTGTTTTTAGCCAAGTATTTCAAAATATACTTGTATTGCATTGTTTTATTTGAATAGCATAAATGACTAAAGATAATTTGTTTTATTGAATGTTGCTAAATTAGTTCTTATTTCTAGGAGTCTTAAAAAATAAATTGTTCTATAACGTAGAAACAATTTTAATCCTCAATGCAAGATACAAATTGCATACTAAATGAATAAGTACTTTTTTTTACATATTTATGTTTGTGTGTTGTGTGTGTGTGTTTTTTCTTTTTGTGTAAATGTGTATGTTTGTGTGTTTGTATGTGTGTGTGTGTAAAAAACAGGATATTAGCTAAGTTACATTTTTGTCTAGCTATTTTATCATTTCAAACGTGTGCTTAAACCGATTGAATGTATAAACTTTCTTTGTTAACTTTTATCTTTTAGTGAAATTGGTTACCGTATTATGTACATTTATATAACTTTTCTGCTACCATTTGAAACAAAGATTTGCTAAAGTGTGCTCTTATTTGTTTTAATTCATTGATGTTGCTAAGGATTAATAAATTATTTTTTGAAATTCTGTTTTTCGTGAACTCAATACATTTAAAAAGAAAAAGTTTATTAAAATATTTTTTTTTACAAACAGACGCTTCTTCTGTACATAAATGTATTTCTCCCTACAATCTCATTATATCTCCGATTCTGTTTTGTGTCACATCGTTCGCTAGCAAAGGTTTTTCGGGGAATATGTTACATAACGATATCTGTAAAATTGTTGTAAAAATAAGCTTTTTAAAAACTGCCTTCAAATTATTTTGTTATATATTCAAGTCCATGTAAGAGTACCAATGGATATTCCCTATTTTATATAAGCAAATTAAACCATGTAAACTTTGATAGCATTTAATATTCTCTTATAGGACATATTTGAAAATTAGACACGTGTCTTCTTTGTACAAATCGACTAACGAACTTACAGAATTCTTTTTAAAATGATGTTATTGTCATTGATTAGACATATTTATTACAGAAACTGAAGCAAAGTTAGTCATTTTATTTAAATTATAGATATATAAATGTGACATCATAGGTCGTCATTAAATTAAAGATAAACAAACAAATGAATGAACAGAAAAATTAAATAAAACAAACTTTCTTGTACTCTCTGTGCTCATCAGTATATATATATATATAAAATATATATTAAACTGAGACTTAAAAACCTGACAAGTAATTGGTTTGATTAGTGTAACCAGACTAGATATATTATTAAACTGAGACTTAAAAACCTGACAAGTAATTGGTTTGATTAGTGTAACCAGACTAGATATATTATTAAACTGAGACTTAAAAACCTGACAAGTAATTGGTTTGATTAGTGAAACCAGACTAGATATATTATTAAACTGAGTCTTAAAAACCTCACAAGTAATTGGTTTGATTAGTGTAACCAGACTAGATATATTATTAAACTGAGACTTAAAAACCTGACAAGTAATTGGTTTGATTAGTGTAACCAGACTAGATATATTATTAAACTGAGACTTAAAAACCTGACAAGTAATTGGTTTGATTAGTGTAACCAGACTAGATATATTATTAAACTGAGACTTAAAAACCTGACAAGTAATTGGTTTGATTAGTGTAACCAGACTAGATATATTATTAAACTGAGACTTAAAAACCTGACAAGTAATTGGTTTGATTAGTGTAACCAGACTAGATATATTATTAAACTNCTTTGTGTATGTGATTGGTCTTTGTGTATGTGATTGGTCTTTGTGTATGTGATTGGTCTTTGTGTATGTGATTGGTCTTTGTGTATGTGATTGGTCTTTGTGTATGTGATTGGTCTTTGTGTATGTGATTGGTCTTTGTGTATGTGATTGGTCTTTGTGTATGTGATTGGTCTTTGTGTATTTTGCTAGTTTTTTTGTTTATTTCTCAGTTTGATATATGTGTATGTGACTGGTCTTTGTGTATGTGATTGGTCTTTGTGTATGTGATTGGTCTTTGTGTATGTGATTGGTCTTTGTTTATGTGATTGGTCTTTGTGTATGTGATTGGTCTTTGTGTATGTGATTGGTCTTTGTGTATGTTGCTAGTATTTGTGTATATCGTCAGTCTATTATATGTGTATATGACTTCTATTTGTGTATTATCTATGTCGGATATATGTGTATGTGACTAGTATTTATGGATTATCTCAGTTTGACATATGTGCATGTGAATAGTATTTGTGTATTATCTCAGTCTGAAATATGTCTATGTGACTAGTATTTGTATATTAAATCTGTCTGATACATGTGTAGTGACTAGTATTTGTGTATTATCTCAATCTGATATATGTCTATGTGACTAGTATTTGTGTATTTTATCAATTTGATATATATGTATGTGACTAGTATTTGTGTATTATCTCAGACTGATATATGTCTATGTGAATAGTATTTGTGTATTACCTCAGTGAAATATATGTCTATTTGACTAGTATTTGTATATTAAATCTGTCTGATATATGTGTATGTGACTAGTATTTGTATATTAAATCTGTCTGATATATGTGTATATGACTAGTATTTGTGTATTATGTTTGTCTGATATATGTGTTTGTGATTAGTATTTGTGTGTTAACTCTGCTAGTCTGATATAACAAGCACATACAAAAAAAAACCGTTATTAAAAAAAAATAGCTTTCAAAGTTTCAAAGGAATCGAATGTATTGTAATCAAATAATTAAGTTTTAAATTACTTGATGTTTGTCTATGTAGCATGTTAATTCTAGAGATATAGTTTCCTGATGTATATTCTGTTCAACAATCTTTCCTGTCGTGCAATATGGTGCCCCTAACATTCACAATACTTTTTAAACATATATTTACGTTGCTTGCGCATTATATAAAACACGTTTTACGAGACAAACCTGGAATTTTCTTTCTTTTTTCTTTTAAATGTTTTTTGACCTGCTTACAATAATGAACATTCTTATAGCTAGTATCGTATATAACTGAATGATAGTGAAAACTTGGATTTGTTCCACTTATTTTCGTATTCAGTTTGAGGAGGATCAGCCCAGGCCTTTAGCTGTCTACTGAAAATTATGGTAAATACTAATCTTTAAAGATACTTTTAGCTGTGACTGAAGATAAATACGGCACACATATTTATAGAGTTATGTCACATTTTTTGGGGTAATTTGCCCCTGTTCGCAGACCTCTTTCTTACTAAATGCTCATCAAACATTTGAAGGATTTTATTTCATTTTTAAAAAAAAATATTTTTACTTTTTTTTCTAAACAGAGAAGTTAACCTTAATGATCTATAGTCAATTTTAATTTGTATGCATTAAAATAAAATATAATCTAAGGTTCGCAGTTCGATTTTTGAAGTCCGTTTATACGCTGTTAAAAAAAGAGCCAGTTGAAAAGAATACCTAAAAATTAAAATTATAAAAGTTTATGTTAACATTATACTTAACCCAAAATGAACGGTTTCGATCAAATTTTATATACCCACAATGATCCAGCATTACCACCACGAGTTCCCTTTTTACCCAAAATGAGATTATATATCGCTGTTAGGTGGCAGTTTACCCTACTTACCCTTGGTTTTGACAGTCAGGGGGAGCCATTTATTCTCATTAGTTTATAAATTCCACAATAGAATGCAGCAATTTAAATATGCCTCATCCATTGGTGACATTATGTTTACAACTCTTGTGTGACGTACGTAAAATCAAAAATAAAAAAACAAAAGAAAACAGCAAACAAAAAACAAAAACAAACAAAATAACAATATAAAAAAAAAAACTTTTCGATTCGGAGTAAAAAGTGATGATGATACAGAATATGTTATTAATGTCAAAGTATTTTCAGCCTTCAACCTGCCAGAACTATTATGTTTTCCGACGCACAAGTTGACATTCTACTTTCCTGCACAATGTGGGGCTCGTAAAGTAGTCGCCATATTCCTCATTCAGCGCATATCTAATAATTTTTAGAAAACATGAGATGTCATATCAATGTGGCAATTTTAGATCTAATACCTTTGATGTGCATATTATTAGCAGGAAAACTGTCATTATAAGATCGAAATCGATTTGAGGAATTGTCTCGTATCTATATATTCTAGGTTTGTCAGCAATTATTCTTGTAAAATCAAGAGTAACATTATCGAGCTTAATCGTGAAGGTCAATCACATTGTTCATTTGATGTCTTATAGTGACATTATCAAACTTAATCACGAAGAACAATCGTATAGTTAGTTTGATGTCTTATAGTAACATTATCAAACTTAATTACAAAGTTCAATCACATTGTTAGTTTGATGTCTTATAGTAACATTATCAAACTTAATTACAAAGTTCAATCACATTGTTAGTTTGATTTCTTATAGTATCATTATCAAACTTAATTACAAAGTTCAATCACAATGTTATTTTGATGTCTTGCCTTGGTACCTAGACATTTTTTTTTAATTTAACATACAGAACAAGCTGAATTCACACTTAATCTTATGGCGTTAAGCAATGTAAGGGCTCATTTTGATATCAAATCAGTACAGAGAAAATTACGTCAACGCGGTAAAAGCATGCAGCGGTACCTGGTAAAAAGGCAAAATTTCTTCCGGTCGTCTAATACGAAAAAAGTATGAGAAGCACTGGCTTAAATTTTACTTAATGCGAATTTACATAGCCTCACGCGTGTTATGATATCACAATGTAGACCTACACTAAATAAATACTGAAATGACGAAAATCTGATTTGAAATATACTTATTTTCAAATAGGAAATACGTTTTTACGTTTGTTCGTTTGTTTCTTTGTGTGTTTGTTTATTTGTTATTTGTTATTTTCTTTTGTTGTTATTTTTAGGAGGGGGTGATATATTTGTGACGTATTATTGGAGGGTGGGGGTCTACGATTGTGTGTCGACGCGTGACGAGAGATAAGGGCGCAAAAAATCCGGCCAAAGGACATAATTGCGTGACGTCAATTATTGAACGTCTCTTATGTACATAATGTTTTTCAATGTTTTGTTTGGGTTCCATATCTGCTCCTGACTTGACCATTGCTGTCGATGAGATTTCAAAATGTTCAAATGTGATGTAGACAAGTGATTTAAATTCTAAACATTACTGTATGATAATTCTGAGTCTCGCTATAAGGTTGAATGTTATAGTTCTCTTTTAAACCAAGCCTGTATGCAAATTCTGAGTCTCGCTATATGGTTAAATGTTATAGTTCTCTTTTAAACCAAGCCTTTATGATAATTCTGAGTCTCGCTATATGATTGAATGTTATAGATCTCATTAAACCAAGCCTGTATGATAATTCTGAGTCTCGCTATATGGTTGAATGTTATAGTTCTCTTTTAAACCAAGCCTCTATGATAATTCTGAGTCTCGCTATAAGGTTGAATGTTATAGTTCTCTTTTAAACCAAGCTTGTAGCTGGAGGCGGGAGCAGGGGCGGATCAAAACTGCACTGGGTCCCTTGGTGCTATACAACCTTGGGCCCGGTCCAGCCACCTTAATTATACAATATATTACGTTAGGAGTTCTTAAATCATTGGGGGCCCCTGGCTTTAGCCCAGTAAGCACCCCTCTTAATCTGCCATAGGACGGGAGGACATGGGTAAGTAGCCCAGTCAGCACCCCCCTTAATCCGCCATAGCAAGGGAGGACATGGGTAATTAGCCCAGTCAGCACCCCCCATAGGACTTAATGACATGGGTAATTAGCTTAGTTAGCAACCCTCTTAATCCGCCATAGGACGTAAGGACATGGGTAATTAGCCCAGTCAGCACCCCACTTAATCCGCCATAGGACGGGAGGACATGGGTAAGTAGCCCAGTCAGCACCCCCCTTAATCCGCCATAGCAAGGGAGGACATGGGTAATTAGCCTAGTCAGCACCCCTCTTAATCCGCCATAGGACGTAAGGACATGGGTAATTAGCCCAGTCAGCACCCCACTTAATCCGCCATAAGACGGGAGGACATGGGTAAGTAGCCCAGTCAGCACCCCCCTTAATCCGCCATAGGACGGGAGGACATGGGTAATTATCCCAGTCAGCACCCCTCTTAATCCGCCATAGGACGGGAGGACATGGGTAATTAGCCCAGTCAGCACCACCCTTAATCCGCCATAGGATTGGAGGACATGGGTAATTAGCCCAGTCAGCACCACCCTTAATCTGCCATAGGACGGTAGGACACTGTTAATTAGCACAGTCAGCACCCCTCTTAATCCGCCATAGGACGGGAGGACATGGGTAATTAGCCCAGTCAGCACCCCCCTAATCCGCCATAGGTTGGGAGGACATATGTAATTAGCCCAGTCAGTACCCCTCTTAATCCGCCATAGGACAGGAGGACATGGGTAATTTTGCCCAGTCAGCACCCCTCTTAATCCGCCATAGGACGGGAGGACATAGGTAATTCTTAGAGGAAGGAGATGAATGGTATTAAAATCTTATTTATTTTTAATGAATATATACACACATATCGAGATAAAATAAATTGATTTGCATCACTATTTTTGTCTAAAAGTATCTTTATTAATACTCTTATCTAATGTCTATTGTCTAATTATCTTAAGTTGTAGACAACACTACCCATGCTATTCGTTAAATTATCAGTTCAATACTCTTTTCTAATTTCTAATTATCTAATGTTGTAGACAACACTTCACCTTCTATGTTTTTAATTAATATAATTCCAAGATAGAAAAAGACACAGTAAAAAATATTTAATTCGATATCTTTAGAAAAGATATTTGTATTTCGATCAGAAGAATAAGGAAAACAAACTTTCTAATACGTCCATGAAGCTCATTTTGTTTTTCAGTAGTTCCATACGCCAATGTCCACATAATACCCCACATTTATGAAATCACAGGCGTTAAATCGATTTAAGGATATCTTTTTAATAGTTTTTAAACTCTAATATTCCAGGTTAGTTCTTATTAGAAAGAAATAGTCCATAAAGATAAATCCCTGCTATAAGCGAATGTTTTACAGAAACAATGACGTCATAATTAAATTTTTGTTACATTAAGAAATAAACAATCTTATTTTAATTACGTAAAACGATTTATTTCGTTTTATTTTAATCATAGTTGATTATGTTTTACATTTTCACTGGTCATGTGTTTTCGTTTTGCTATTTTTATGTTTTATTTAAAATATATATTTAACAATTTCCCATATATATAATTATTTATACATAAAGGCGTGGTACACTGACCACTGACAACAATCTTCATGGTCCATAAATCATTAAATACAAAAACATAACAGGCAAATGTCTTGGAGTCTAAATACAGCATGTTGAAAATATTATTATGTTTACCTCAGTGTTTTGGTCTTATATTTTTTTACAAAGTTCTAAGGTTAAACAATTTTAAAGCATTTTTATCAATGATGCTAATGTTATTTCAACGTTTTGGCCTTAATAATACATTTGAGTTATGTATGTAAAATTATTGAAATTAGTAAATAACCTTTTACTTTTACATATAAATATCACAAATTACTTTGATGAGTATTTAGTACTAGTTGTCTTTTGGAATGGAAGTTTTTAGTATTAGGTTTTCTTATGAGATGGATAGTTTAGTTCTAGATGTTTGTTTAAATGGATAGATAAGTATCTTTCTTTAATTTGAGATGGACAGTTTAGTTCTAGTCTAGATGTTTGTTTAAATGGATAGATAAGTATCTTTCTTTAATTTGAGATGGACAGTTTAGTTCTAGATGTTTGTTTAAATGGATATATAAGT
This sequence comes from Radix auricularia, assembly GCA_002072015.1. Taxonomy (NCBI): domain Eukaryota; kingdom Metazoa; phylum Mollusca; class Gastropoda; family Lymnaeidae; genus Radix; species Radix auricularia. The sequence goes on along the minus strand of MUZC01000572.1, from coordinate 200,197 downwards.
ATCTTTCTTTAATTTGAGATGGACAGTTTAATAGCTGCATCTGTTGTCATGGGTTTATTAAGTCTTACCTCAATTAATATGATTCTTGTGAAACTCCTGGCGCCCATTAATAGGGGGCGGCGCCACAGTCTGTGCGGTCATTATACAACAGGCTACCAAGTACAGAGAAAGGTGCCACAGTCTGTGAGGTCATTATACAAAAGGCTACCAAGTACAGGGAAAGGTGCCCCAGTCTGTGAGGTCATCATTATACAACAGGCTACCAAGTACAGGAAAAGGTGCCAAAATCTGTGAGGTCATTATACAACAGGCTACCTAGTACAGGGAAAGGTGCCCCAGTCTGTGAGGTCATTATAAAACAGGCTACCAAGTACAGGGAAAGGTGCCCCAGTCTGTGAGGTCACTATACAACAGGCTACCAAGTACAGGGAAAGGTGCCACAATCTGTGAGGTCATTATACAACAGGCTACCAAATACAGGGAAAGGTGCCCCAGTCTGTGAGGTCACTATACAACAGGCTACCAAGTACAGGGAAAGGTGCCACAGTCTGTGAGGTCATTATACAACAGGCTACCAAGTACAGGTAGTGGCACCACAGTCTGTGAGGTCATTATAAAACAGGCTACCAAGTACAGGGAGCGCCGCCACAGTCTATGAGGTCATTATACAACAGGCTACCAAGTACAGGGAAGGGCGCCACAGTCTATGAGGTCATTATACAACAGGCTACCAAGTACAGGGAAAAGAGCCACAGTCTGTGAGGTCTATTACAACAGGCTACCAAGCACATAGTACTAATGACATAACAGTTATCTCTGGTAAGACATACACACATTTCGGGTACGAATTGATTTAATAAGCCACCAAACAATACATCATATTACCAATGTAAATGACTCTAATAAGCCACCATACAACACACCACACTACCAATGTGCATGGCTCTAATAAGCCACCAAATAAGTGAGGAAGAAATCTTTCTCTTGTGATATAATTTTATAGCAACATCTGATGCGCATTACTGTGTATTGCCAGTAATCGCTGCACCAAAATGCTCCGTTACAAATATATGTTATCATTGTGTTGTTCTTAAGAAAAGTTAGGATAGAAGGCACAAAACTTCATCTCTTTAATGCAATTTTAAATTTTATATACAATGCTATACTGTTTGACATTTTTATATACTTGTGTTTGTTAAACAAAAAATTTCATATACCTTTTTAAAGTAAATTAAGAGGAACTTGAAACAAAGAGATTTTAATGAAATTAACATAACAACTTTTTCATTATTTATACTTAAGTAAACTTTAAAATTAACTTACAATGATTAACCTATATGTTTGTTTAACTAATTTTAGATCGCATTTCTCTGATCGCATCCTTAAAAAGAGTTATGTCAGTGGCATGCCACTGAACTCGATCCCTTTAATTAGGGATACAATAACATTCAAATGCCATGATTTTCGTCCCAACTAGTTAAAACTAGTTTATGAAAAAAGCCTAATCTTGTCTCTATTGAATACTGTTTCTCACTTTCACTGTTACAATTAATGATACAAACGTAAATTATAAAATTTTATTTTTGGGTAAATCTTTTATAAATATATGTCTTTTTAAGTGCATAAAGCTGATTGCTTTATTTATATTAGTATATATATGTGGAAAACCTTTAAGCCATATAATTAGTGATACAATAAGGTTGAACTGCTTTGATTTTAGTCCCAACCAGTTAAAAGCGAAATCCGAATAAGCCATAACAATGTCTCTATTTTATTCCACACTGGTAGAGTAATGTGTTGTTTGGTGGCTTTATAGAGTCATGTACATTGGTAGAGTAATGTGTTGTTTGGTGGCTTTATAGAGTCATGTACACTGGTAGAGTAATGTGTTGTTTGGTGGCTTTATAGAGTCATGTACACTGGTAGAGTAATGTGTTGTTTGGTGACTTTATAGAGTCATGTACATTGCTAGAGTAATGTGTTGTTTGGTGGCTTTATAGAGTCATGTATAAAGATTCATAATATAGACATAAAATCAAATAATCTAAACTGAAAAAGTAACGAATATACTCCGAGGAAATAATTGACGATTATTATTTCTTAAAATAATTTTTAACAATGTAGCCCAACCTTTGACATCTTTTAATCACATGCGACATTGTTATAACAGAATTCATAGTACCAGCACTTAGCAATGAAGAACAAAGTAAAGTAAACTAGTTATCGACTACAATCATAATACATCCATAAAAGACAAGTGACATTTCTTTTCTAAAATTATTGGACGACATGTAGCATAAAACTAACTGAATTCATGTCAAATGTTTTAGGGATGTAGGCCATGCGGGGCTCGTGTTGTTACCACATTTAACATAAAACTAACTGAATTCATGTCAAATGTTTTAGGGATGTAGGCCATACGGGGCTCATGTCACTACCACGTCTATACAGGAAAAGATCCTGCTTATTAACCATACTAAAAAGTTTTAAAAGCACTGAAATAAAACACTAATTGTTTTTCAATACAAATTTTTTAAGGGGACAAGAAAGTAATTATTTAGTCACGTGCCAGTTTATGAAGCTCTCCTGCTTATTGTGGCACGCGTGCCATGAGTTCCCCATCACTTATCTAGAATGTAATTTTAAGGAATCTCAAAGTATATGAAAATTCAATTAAGATTAAATTTATTTGCGAAACTATATTATTCCTTTAATGGTCTAATCTTACCCATTCCGGATAATATATGTAAATTTGGGCTGTGGAGTATACGAAAATTTAATAGATTATTCGTTTGAGGTTTTAATCGATGAAATTAATTCAATCGATGAAATTCAATTAACATTAAAGAATATTTTTTTATAATAGCTTTTAAAATATTTATTAGTAGTAAATATTTTTGGTTACATACGTTTACCTCGTATTATTAATATTTTTATTTAATAGATTTGCATACGTTAACAAAAAGGTTAACTTCCGTATTTCTTGCTTAGTGTTACATCACAAAACTTCAGATCCACTGAATTACAGAGACTTAAAATAATTTGTACAATAATTAATTGCCACAAACTTATAATGATCATCAGATAAATTCATTGTTAAAACCCTTATATTACCTTCACCCTTTTGTCGTGGTCAGTAAGGCGGGGAAAAAAAAAGTAAAAATGGATCCACTTCTCGTTATGTTATTGAGCTCTAATTTTACACATATACATTTGTCACCTAAGAAGGCATTGTATCAAAATATTAGATTAAATGAACGTACCGTATTTTAATTAGTGCACATTTAGATTATCACTATATATTTCTATGTCGCCATCTGCTATTGTTTACTTCCACGTGTTACTGGACTTCTTTCCACCGTTTGTTAATCACAAAACCCCCTCCCCGCTGTTTTACAGCAATGGGAGTTCAGACACGTTTACTCAGTGAATGTTTTTATTTCGGTTTGATTTATATTAAAGGAACTTAATATTTTAAGATGCTTCTCATAAATAAGATATTTATAGTCTTTTTTAAACTGTTTTTTAAATTGTTGGCTGTCTAATTAAATCTTTTATATTAACTTCAAGGTCGTGACATTGACGGGCGGTAAAAATACAAGTAAAAAATGACGCAACCACCTTGATCCTGCCGAAATGTAATTTTACATTTAAACTTAGGTTACATAGCAAAGTAATGTTAAATTTAAACTTAGGTCACATAGCAATGTAATGTTACATTTAAACTTGAGTCACATAGCAATGTAATGTTACATTTAAACTTGGGTCACATAACAATTTAATGTTACATTTAAACCTGGTTCACATAGCAATGCAATGTTACATTTAAACTTGGGTCACATAGCAATGTAATGTTACATTTAAACCTGGTTCACATAGCAATGTAATGTTACATTTAAACTTGGGTCACATAGCAATGTAATGTTACATTTAAACTTGGGTCACATAGCAATGTAATGTTACATTTAAACTTGGGTCACATAGCAATGTCATGTTACATTTAAACCTGGTTCACATAGCAATGTAATGTTACATTTAAACTTGGGTCACATAGCAATGTAATGTTACATTTAAACTTGGTTCACATAGCAATGTAAAGTTACATTTAAACTTGGGTCACATAGCAATGTAATGTTACATTTAAACTAGGCTCACATAGCTATGTAATGTTACATTTAATCTTGGGTCACATAGCAATGTAATGTTACATTTAAACTTGGGTCACATAGCAATGTAATGTTACATTTAAACTTGAGTCACATAGCAATGTAATTTTATATTTAAACATTTGTTCACATATCAATGTAATGTTACATTTAAACTTGGGTCACATAGCAATGTAATGTTATATTTAAACTTGGGTCACATAGCAATGAAATTTTACATTTAAACTTGGGTCACATAGCAATGTAATGTTACATTTAAACTTGGGTCACATAGCAATGTAATGTTACATTTAAACTTGGGTCACAAAGCAATGTAATGTTACATTTAAACTTGGGTCACATAGCAATGTAATGTTACATTTAAACTTGGGTCACATAGCAATGTAATGTTACATTTAAACTTGGGTCACATAGCACTGTAATGTTACATTTAAACTTGGGTCACATAGCAATGAAATGTTACATTTAAACTTGGGTCACATTGCAAAGTAAAGAATCAATGTTTCTAATCGATCAAATGTACCGCAATTAAATTAATACACTTTTGTTTGCATATAAAAACTAGTTAATGCTATATGAAATACCGTTAGGGTAAACACTGTTAGAATGTTTAGACACAAGACAATTAGCCTGACTGTTTATGATACAAATGTTCTCTAATCTGATCTCTAACTCGACGACCTGTCTCACCCACTTATATTTTCTTACACCTCTAGAAAATTGTTGCATAAATCACGTTGTAACCTGTTTCAAAAACTCAGATTTTATTACACCTCTAATGGCTACCAAACAACACACTTAACTACCATGTACATGGCTTCAATAAGCCACAAAACAACACCACACAACCAATGTACATGACTCTAATAAGCCACCATACAACACATCACACAACTAATGTACATGGCTTCAATAGGCCACCAAACAACACTCACTACCAATGTACACTGCTTCAATAAGCCACCAAACAAAACACAACACTACCAATGTACATGGTTCTTATAAGCCACCAAACAACACACAATACTACCATTGTATATGACTCTAATAAGCCACCAAACAACACACTACCAATGTACATGCCTCTAATAAGCCACCAAACAACACACTACTAATGTACATGACTCTAATAAGCCACCAAACACCACACTACCAATGTACATGACTCTAATAAGCCACTAAACAACACACTACCAATGTACATGACTCTAATAAGCCACTAAACAACACACTACCAATGTACATGACTCTAATAAGCCACCAATCAACACAATACCAATGTACATGCCTCTAATAAGCCACCAAACAACACAACAAACTACCATTTTACATGATTCTAATAAGCCACCAAACAACACACCACACTACCAATGTACATGGCTCTAATAAGCCACCAACCAAAACACTAACAATGTACAATACTCTAATAAGCCACCAAACAACACACCACACTACCAATGCACATGACTCTAATAAGCCACCAAACAACACACCACAATATCAATGTACATGACTCTAATAAGCCACCAAACAACACACCACACCACCAATGTACATGGCTCTAATAAGCCACCAAACAACACACAACACTACCAATGTACATGGCTCTAATAAGCCACCGAACAACACAACACACAACCAATGTACATGACTCTAATAAGACACCAAACAACACACAACACTACCAATGTACATGGCTCTAATAAGCCACCAAATAATACATTACCAATGTACATGGCTCTAATAAGCCACCAAATAACACACTACCAATGTAAATGACTCTAATAAGCCACCAAACAACACACCACACTACCAATGTACATGACTCTAATAAGCCACCAAACAACACACCACACTACCATTGTACATGGCTCTGATAAGCCACCAAACAACACAACACACTATCAATATACATGGCTATAATAAGTCACTAAACAACACACCAAACTTCCAATGTACATGGCTCTAATAAGCCACCAAACAACACAACAAACTTCCAATGTACATGACTTTAATAAGCCACCAAACAACACACCACACTACCAACGTACATGACTTTAATAAGCCACCAAACAACACACCACACTACCAATGTACATGACACTAATAAGCCAAAAAACAACACACCGAACTACCAATGTACATGACTTTAATAAGCCACCAAACAAAACACCACAATAACAATGTACATCGCTTTAATAAGCCACCAAACAACACACCACACTACCAATGTACATGACACTAATAAGCCACCAAAAAACACACCACACTACCAATGTACATGACACTAATAAGCCACCAAACAACACACCACACTACCAATGTACATGACTCTAATAAGCCAGTAAACAACACACCACACTACCAATGTACATGACACTAATAAGCCACCAAACAACACACAACACTACCAATGTACATGACACTAATAAGCCTCCAAACAACACACAACACTACCAATGTACATAACTCTAATAAGCCACCAAACAACAACCCACACTACCAATGTACATGACTCTAATAAGCCACCAAACAACACACCACACTACCAATGTACATGACTCTAATAAGCCACCAAACAACACACCACACTACCAATGTACATGGCTCCATAAGCCAGTAAACATTACACCACACTACCAATGTACATGTCTCTAATATGCCACCAAACAACACACCACACTACCAATGTACATGGCTCCATAAGCCAGTAAACATTACACCACACTACCAATGTACATGGCTCTAATAAGCCACCAAACAACACACAACACTACCAATGTACGTAGCTCTAATAAGCCACCAAACAACACACAACACTACCAATGTACATGACTCTAATAACCACCAAACACCACACTAACAATGTGCATGACTCTAATAACCACCAAACAACACACAACACTACCAATGTACATGACTCTAATAAGCCACCAAACAACACACAACACTACCAATGTACATGACTCTAATAAGCCAAAAAAACAACACACAACACTACCAATGTACATGACTCTAATAAGCCACCAAACAACACACAACACTACAAATGTACATGACTCTAATAACCACCAAACAACACACAACACTACCAATGTACATGACTCTTATAAGCCACCAACAACACACCACACTACCAATGTACATGGCCCTAATAAGCCACCAAACAAAACACCACACTACCAATGTACATGGCTTTATTAAGCCACCAAACAACACACCACACTACCAATGTACATGACTCTATTAAGCCACCAAACAACACACCAGACTACCAATGTACATGACTCTAATAAGCCACCAAACAACACATCACACTACCCATGTACATGACTCTTATAAGCCCCAAAACAACACACAACACTAGCAATGTACATAACTCTAATAACCACCAAACAACACACAACACTACCAATGTACATTTCTCTAATAAGCCCCAAAACAACACACAACACTACCAATGTACATGACTCTAATAAGCCACCAAACAACACACAACACTACCAATGTACATGGCTCCAATAAGCCACCAAACAACACACAACACTACCAATGTACATGACTCTAATAAGCCCCAAAACAACACACAACACTACCAATGTACATGACTCTAATAAGCCACCACACAACACACCACGCTACCAATGTGCATGACTCTAATAAGCCACCACACAACACACCACGCTACCAATGTACATGACTCTAATAAGCCACCAAACAACACACCACACCACCAATGTACATGACTCTAATAAGCCACCAAACAACACACCACACCACCAATGTACATGACTCCAATAAGCCACCAAACAACACACCACACTACCAATGCACATGACTACTGTGATGTGATCCTCGTCGACTACAACAAGCAAACAACAACATGATGGGTAACTTGTTATTTGATTCGTTGTTTTGATGGTTGGGACAGACTCCTTGTCTTTAAGAAACACTTCTCTTTGTATTGAGCTTACTTTAAGCATGACATACATAGATTACATTAGTGAAATAAATAGAACCGACGTGTGTTAATATTAAGTAAACAAGTTACTTAAGAAATCGTTACAGAAAAAGAGACGTAACTCCCTATGAAAAATTTGAACATTTTTACAAAGAAATTTCTCTAACGAAATATTTGAAATGTTAAAGTTATTTTGACTTTAAGAAGTATATTGACATTCAGTGTCATTTATTGACGTGATTTATTGACTGATTTATTGACTGATTTATTGACGTGATTTATTGACTGATTTTTTGACTGATTTATTGACTAATTTATTGACGTGATTTATTGACTGATTTATTTACGTGATTTATTGACTGATTTATTGACTGATTTATTGACTAATTTTTTGACGTGATTTATTGACTGATTTATTGACGTGATTTATTGACTGATTTATTGACGTGATTTATTGACGTGAGTTATGGACGCATTTATTAACTAATTTATTGACGTGATTTATTGACGTGATTTATTAACTGATTTATTGACGTGATCTATTGACGAGATTTATGGACTGATTTATTGACTGATTTATTGACTGATTTTTTGACTGATTTATTGACTAATTTATTGACGTGATTTATTGACTGATTTATTGACGTGATTTATTGACTGATTTATTGACTGATTTATTGACTAATTTATTTACGTGATTTATTGACGTAATTTATTGACTGATTTATTGACTGATTTATTGACTGATTTATTGACGTGATTTATTGACGTGATTTATTGACTGATTTATTGACTGATTTATTGACTAATTTATTGACTGATGTATTGACGTGATTTATTGACGTGATTTATGAACGCATTTATTAACTGATTTATTGACGTGATTTATTGACGTGATTTATTAACTGATTTATTGACGTGATCTATTGACGAGATTTATGGACTGATTTATTGACTAATTTATTGACTTGATTCATTGGCGTGATTTATTGACAGATTTATTGACGTGATTTATTGACTGCTTTATTTACGTGAATTATTTACGTGATTTATTGACGTGATTTATTGACGTGATTTATTGACGTGATTTATTGACTTGATTTATTGACTGATTTATTTCTATTTTTATATATTAAAATTCCTAAGAATCCATAGAATAAATATCTTTGTTTTTATGAAAGTATTTCTGATCTAAAAAGAGAACTGTGTAGGAATTACAGCAAATAACTAAACACAGTTTTATGTAGAAGTCTGGTGTTGATAGAACAACACGGACAATTAACTTTCTATATTTTTTAATTTTTTTTGAAATCACAAGAATCATTAAGTAGAAATGAAGCAAGTCACAATAATCCCCACAAAGCATATTTCATAATATTATTTAGCATGATAGTAAATTAAGTTAATAACTTATCAAAACTTACATAAATATTAACAATAGTTACTTAAAGTGTCCTACTTATTAATAAAATCCCATTACATTTTAAATCGACTTTTAATGTTTTCGTTTATTAACACTTAAGCTCAAAGCAGGATAAAGATTTATTAAAATTTAAGCTTAAGTCAAAAGAAATATTGAGGAAAACTTAAGCTCAAGTCGTCAAAATAAAAAGCTATTAAAATTTAAGCTCAAGTCAGAATAAACATTTATTAAGATTTAAGCTCAAGTCAGAATAAACATTTATTAAAATTTAAGCTCAAGTCAGAATAAACAATTATTAAAATTTAAGCTAGAGTCAGAATAAACATTTATTAAAATTTTAGCTCAAGGCAGAAGAAATATTGAGTTAAACTTAAGCTCAAGTCAGAATAAACATTCAATACAATATTATTAAAGTTAAAAAGATAAAATATTAATGATGAATGTCAACATCGACGTATTTTAAAACAATATGAAGATTAAGGTAAATAAACAATTAGCAATCAAGGCTTAGGATTTATATCTTTAAACTTGTTAGATGACTTCTTTTGTATACAAATATTCATAGTAAAACAGAAATATAGTGATCTAAATAGGTAAAGTAATTTTGTATATATTTTGTTAATGATAAAGATCTTTTTATCTTGTGATATAATTTTATTGCAACATCTGATGCGCATTATTGCGTATTACCAGCAAGCGCTGCACCAAAATGCTCCTTTACAAATATATGTTAACATTGTGTTGTTCTTGAGAAAGTTATGATAGAAGGCACGAAACTTAATCTGTTTAATGCAGTTTTAAATTTTATTTACAATGCTATACTGTTTGACATTTTTATATACTTGTGTTAGTTAAAATTTAAAAAAAAAAAGTTTTATCTTAGTAATTTTAAAAGCAAGTTCAAACAAAGAGAATTTAATTAAAATTAACATATTAACTTTATTTTTGTTAATATTTATGGTAAACTTTAAAATTAACTTACAATGGTTAACCTATATGTGTATTTAAGTATAACGTATGTGCAATCGGAAAATGACACGTCCAGAGTACTGTTATGTCAGTGGCATGCCACTGAACTCGATCCCTATAACTGGGAATACAATAACATTCAAATGCTATGATATTCGGCCCAACTAGTTAACACTAGTTTCGAAAAAAGCCTAATCTTTTATCTATTTATACTGTTTCTCACTTTAATTTTACATTTATTGATACTAACGTAAATTATAAAATTAATATCTTAAGGTAAATCTATTTTAAGTATATGTCTTTTTAAGTTCATAAAGTTGATTGACCTATTTTTATAAGTGTATATATGTGGCATACATTTACGCCATATAATTAGTGTTAAATTAACGTTCAACTGCTATGATTTTAGTCCCAACCTGTCAAAAACAAAATCCGAATAACCATAACAATGTCTCTTTTTTTACCGTTTTGTAATGCACAACAGTTAATAATATAGACATAAAATCAACATAATCTAAACTGAAATAGTTACTAATATGCTCAGATGAAATAATTGACGATTAGTATTGTTGAAAAATTTTTTTTTTAAACTGCAGCTCAAACTTTGACATCTTTTAATCACAAGCGTCATTGTTATAAAATAATTCATAGTACCAGCACTTAGCAATAAAGAACAAAGTTTGGTAAAGTAAAGTAGTTATCGACTACGATTAAAATAAATCGATAAAAGACACGTGACATTTCTTTTCTAAAATTTTTGGATGACATAACTAACTGAATTTATGACAAATGTTTTAGCGATGTAGGTCATACGAAGACTCATGTTGCTAAAACATGTGAAATAAAACTAACTGAAATCATGTCAAATGTTTTAGGGATGTGGGCCATGCGAGGCTCGCGTGCCTACCACATGTAACATAAAACTAACTCATTTCATGTCAAATGTTTTAGGGATGTAGGCCATGCAGGCTCCTGTTGCTACCACATGTAACATAAAACTAACTGAATTCATCACAATGTTTAAGGGATGTAGGCCATGCGGGGCTCCTTTTGCTACAATGTGAAAATTAAAACTAACTGCATTCATCTTAATGTTCTAGGGATGTAGGTGATGCGGGGCTCCGGTTGATATCACATTTAACATAAAACTGAATTAATTCATGTCAAATGTTTTAGGGATGTAGGCCATGCGGGTCTCCTGTTGCTACCATGTGTAACATAAAACTAACTGAATTTATGTTAAATGTTTTAGTGATGTAGGCCATGCGGGGCTCCTGTTGCTATCCCATTTAACAAAAAACTAAATTAATTTTTGTCAAATGTTTTAGGGATGTAGGCCATGCGGGTTCCTGTTGCTACCACAGGTAACATAAATCTAACTGAAATCATGTCAAATGTTTTAGGGATGTAGGCCATGCGGGGCTCCTGTTGCTATCACATTTAACATAAAATTTACCGAATTCATGTCAAATGTTTTAGGGATGTAGGCCATGCGAGGCTCGCGTCCCTACCACATGTAACATAAAACTAACTCATTTCATGTCAAATGTTTTTATGATGTAGGCCATGCGGGCTCCTGTTGCTACCACATGTAACATAAAACTTACTGAATTTATCTCAATGTTTTAGGGATGTAAGCCACGGGGGGCTCCTGTTGTTACAATGTGTAACATAAAACTTAGGCTGTGGTTACACTACACGCGAATTCGCTCATCTAGTCGCGCATCTGAAACCTCTTGAAAAACAAATGCAATAACAAAAAGATCTAGTGCGTGGTTACACGTGCAGCGAAAAAACGCCAGTTTACGCGCGTATACGCGAAAACAATTTGATTTTTTCCAGCGAATTGCGCGAATTTGCTTTCAAAAGTCAACAAAATGGCGGAAATTTGTGCCACTACGTCTCATTTTATGTGTGTAAATAATCATTTAATAAATAAGAATTGGCTTTTATACATGATTTTCAACATATAAAACAGAAGGTTTCCATTTTAAACTAAAATCATTTTGATTTTTATTATGGATATTGAAAAATTAAATTCTGAAGTTCATGAGCCCACACTAAATATATTATAAATTATTTATACTATACTTGTAATTTACAAGTCATATTTAATGATATATTTATTTTTACATTTTTAATATTATATAAATGTAGCGTTAAATAAATATCCCTGAATATTAATTTCAAAATTAATATTTAAAATGTTTTATAACATTTTAAATTTCCTGGAAAGAAAACAAAATTGAAATGTGTATTAAAATTTAAAACTACACAACTTAACACAACAGTGACAACACCCTACAACTCCTGACACTGCAGTGCAGTAAAACTACCAATAATAATGGTCATGTAATAGTATTAATGCTAGTACTAGTGATAAAACTATTTTTTACTATTCTAATACAACTGTTACTAACTAGTATAAGTAATATTAAAGTCAGTTTACAGAGAAATACAGGTCCAATTAAAATTAGACCCTTTTACTTTTACTGTAATATAAGTTATTTTTCTATAAGTTTTCTAGTATGAAATCATCATATATAATATTAAATTTTAGTATTAGTATTAGTAATAGTTGATAGAGTAATTAGTATTAGTATACAGTATATCAGTATGTTTTTTTAATTACTTATACAGTTATAGTATAGGTCGTAAAAATACAGTTGAAATATTGTACTATTTGTAACAATAATAATAACATACATGTAACTGTTGAATAATTTATTCAACTTTTTATCAATTTGGTAATTTTTAAAAAGTTGGCGGTTTAACTTAAACTTTTAGAATTTAAATATACATTGTAGTATAAAAATAATTATCAAGACTAATTTATATATATATATATATTTTTAACAATGTGTGTAAAAGTAAAGTAAAAGCACCATATTTCTTCTTTTCAGCCAATGTTGTAGAAACAAAATGGCAAAGCTTGGGAGACAAATTTTGTAAGGAGCATTTTAAAAAACAGCAAGACCTCTTACAGATAGTCAAGCTAGATTTAATGGGCAAAACTGTTTATGGAAATTCTATACCCAGCTACTATTCCTGTTGGATGTGTTCTCTTCAAAACACGGAAGGTTTGTGAACCATTTGCTGGCATAAATTCAGGAGAAGAGAGAAAAGAAAATGTTATGGCAAAAAAAACAGTAATTAACATTGATTTTTTATGACAATTTAAATAATAATAAATGATGGACCAGAACAAATGAAAAGGTTAAAATCATTTATGGATTTATATTATTTTTTTTTATCAAATTGATCACCCAACATAACCAAATGACAACAAGCCTTTAAAAAAAAATTCAGTTAAAATGGGATTGTAAACAAAAGGTTGGCTTAAGCACTCATAACATGTTATACTGATAAGTGTTAATAATAAATTTTTCAGTGTTTATGTTTTTACTGTTGAGTGTTAATATTAATAGTTTTCCTGCTTCATGTTAAATTTAAAAATAGTTCAAATTTTTATAATGAATTTATAAGATTTTTTGTTTCCTACATGAGTTTTAAACACAATTTTCTGTGTGCTTAAAGGAGTTTAAAGCTCAAATTATATGATGATATAAGACAATAAAAATGTTTATTTATCAATTATAGTTATGTGAAATTTATTATTCTTTAAATATCAAATACAATAAGCATTTATGATTTTATTGCCATGATGAACATCAGCCTTATTTTGATCTGAATTTTTTTTTAAATTAACTAATCTAAATATTTTTACAAATTTTTTTAAAATAAATTATTCTAGAATAAAGAAAAAATTCTATGTCTGTTTTATATTTACATTAAAGAAAAACATCTATAAACCAATTGTATGTGATTTTTAAATTTTAATACATTTATGGACCTTTTAATGGTTGATACTTGTGTGATTCTGCTGCATGCAATGCTACATCATAATTTTTCAAGAATTATGTTATGAATATGTGGTATTAATATTTAAAAAATGAAATAATTTACTTGGTTTATACTCATATTTATAAATATTTATGATATTTTTAAATAATATCATGAAAATAAAATTTAATAAATAACTATATATATATATATATATAAATGCATGCACTATTTAAACTGTTAATATAATGAGAAATAGCTATTGCAACTATTGTGATAGTTAATAATACTTTGTGACATAACTATAATCAAAATATGAAAACCTTTTTTTTTTTTGACAATAGATAAAGAATGCAGCATGCACTAACACTTAGGTATACCTGTTGCTTATTTAAATTGATTCAATATTGGATAAGAAGCACAGAACAGTATCTAAAGAATATTGGCTCTAAGTCATCACTGATAAGTGTAAACTCAGTTTTACAAGAAATCTTCCTAGTTCCCCCTATCCCCCACCCAAGTTTAATTAATTATTTACATAAATGATTTATCCAACAGCATCTCATCCACAGCAAAAAATGTGTTTTTTGCTTATGATTATATAAACTATAAAGCAATTAAGTCTGAAGAGTATATTGAATTGTTACATTTACACCTAGATTTAGATAAAAAACAAAAGTAGAAAACTAATTGTATTAACATACACAGTGTTTACACTAAATTTATGTATTCAAATGTTAAAACTTAGGAGTGTAAACCATTGCATTCAGGGCAAATATCTAACCCAAAATAAAAATGCAAGTACTTAAAAGTAACTATAAACAAACAATTAAGTTGGAATCCACAGGTTAATGAAGGAATTAAAAGCTCCAACAAAACTCTATTATGCTTCATAAAAATAAAATTTCTTTGTGTATTTTAAAATAATTATAAAATGTCTGCCTTAAACAAAGTTAAATTTTAATTATTTAATATTTATATTTTACGAATGTGAATAGTTTATATTACACCTATAATCCACCATGTAAAACATAAATAGAAGAAATAGCAAAATAATTATTATACATGAAGTATTATATCCCAGGTTAGCCTAGTGTGTTAGACACGGAAATAAAAAAAAAACGTTTCTTGTTCCATATTCAAGAAAAAATATATACAAGTTACAAATCCTCATTCTTCTGAATGGCATTTTTGTCAAGAATTTCATGGCCTAAAAAATCATAAATAAAAATTCTTGAACATAGAATGAATCAATCTACTTAATAGTATGAGCAATTGTAATTATAAGACATATGATGGAACAATATTAGCTTTGGATCTTTAAATAACTAGATTAAGTATAAGTTTTTTAGGGCCAAGTATACTTGAAGTTGTAAATTTCATCTTCTTTGTTTCACCATGTGTTTGGATAAATTATATATTCCCATAAAGGATATTTCATCACCAGTAAATACATATAATATTGTAGTATTGTATTGGTTCCATGTAGCTCTGTTGGTTGAGGGTAAGAGATAGTGAGAAAGCAGCCCTAATTTATTCTACATATTTTATTATATAAAATTCCCACAGTCACTGGGCTTACTATAAGCTCCACAAATGGTGTTGACCAAGTCTTAAAGTTCAACTTGAAGAATAATATAATTACATTGTAATTGTAAATTTTTGAACAGGATTATTTGAATAAATTGATGCATGTAAAATTATGTCTCTATTTGGGTAAAGCATATGAAGGTATGTTCATCAACAAAACACTGCCAAACAGCATCAGGTCTCATAAATTATTTTTGAAATCGTAAAGTGGATATTCTACAAAATGAGAAGTCCTAAGTTAGTTTAATGGAATCTGAAGAAAAAAAAACATAAGTGAAAGTGAATTATTATTTTAACTAATATATTAATATAATGAATGAAAAAAAAAGCTTTTTGATGTAAGTATTATCTTATAATATCTTATATTTTGTAGACAACTAAGCAAGAAACTAAATTTTTATAATAAATAATAATCTGCTACTTTCAATAAAGCCATGAATTCGAAAATTAATTTCAATTGCATTCTTAATAAATAAATATATATATATATATATAAATAATATATATATTTATAAAACCATTAAACTTATAAAAATTTCTCTAACAAAACTTGTACAAATGACATTGACTTGATATTTGTGAATTCCAATTTGTTCAAAAAGTTGTAAAAAAAATGTTAATTTAATTTACTTTACTTTAATTTCAATAATTATTAGTCTTATTTAATAATTTAAAATAATTTTTTTTTTCAAATTCAAATACAAATTAACTTACCTCACCTCAGTATTGAGGGTTTTAAGGCAAGGCAGGCCAGTCTTTCTTCGGGAGAAATTCATTAACAAAATTTTTCGTAGTGTTTTTTTTTTTTTAAATATGTGGTCGTGGTCTTATTCTATTTAATTTTTAAACAAAAGTTCTAGGTCTCATCCTGAAAATTCAATAAAGCTTCTTTGACGACTAACTTCTTCGGTGACTCTAAGCTAGGAGGCACTCTAGTCTAGCGGTCTAGCGCCAGCGGCCTAGGCCTAAAATTACTAATAATCAATTAATCATAATTAGTAATTAGGAAACAATGTTTTATTTTGCTATCGAATTTCGAGGTAAACGAAATTCAATACTCTTACTCACTCTAAAAGATTTGGGTTTAACCACATGTTACTCTGATCTTTACCAATCTAATAAAATAATGGGGGAGATTTATAATTTATGTGATTTTTATCTATTTTAATTCTGTATGCAAATATTATTTATTAAATAACAGTGGTTGTTAAGCTAAACAAATAAAAACGAAAGGAGACGATGACTATATAAACACACAAAATGTGTGTTTAAATAGCGAAAAGGATAAAGGTTAAAAAGTGTTGTCAAGACAAACAATGTAATTCGTGCGATATCAGCTGAAACAATCGCTTGCAGTGTAACCACCTTAAAAATTACATTTCAGATGCGCGTTCGCGCGTATACTAGATGAGCGAAATCGCGTGCAGTGTAACCACATCCTAACTGAATTCATCTCAATGTTATAGGGATGTAGGTGATGCGGGGCTTCTGTTGCTACCATGTGTAACATAAAACTAACTGATTTAATCTCAATATTTTAGGGACGTAGGCCGTGCGGGGCTCCTGTTGCTACCACATGTAACTTAAAACTAAATGAATTCATGTCAAATGTTTTAGGGATGTAGGTCATGCGGGCTCCTGTTGCTACCACGTGTAACATAAAACTAAATGAATTCATGTCAAATGTTTTAGGGATGTAGGCCATGCATGCTCCTGTTGCTACCACGTGTAACATAAAACTAACTAAATTCATGTAAAATGTTTTATGGATGTAGGCCATGCGGGGCTCGTGTCACTACCACTTGTAACATAAAACTAACTGAATTCATGTAAATGTTTTAGGGACGAAGGCCATGCGGGCTCCTGTTGCTACCACATGTAACATAAAATAAACTGAATTCCTGTATATTTTTTAGGGATGTAGGCCATGGGGGCTCCTGTTTCTGCCATGTGTAACATAAAACTAACTGAATTCATGTCAAATGTTTTAGGGATGTAGGCTATGCGGGCTCCTGTTTCTACCATGTGTAACGACAAACTAACTGAATTAATGTCAAATGTTTTAGGGATGTAGGCTATGCGGGCTCCTGTTGCTACCACGTGTAACATAAAACTAACTGAATTCATGTCAAATGTTTTACGATGTTGGACATACGGGCTCCAGTTGCTACCATATTTAAAATAAAAAATAACTGAATTCATGTCAAATGTTTTAGGGATGTAAGCCACGGGGGGCTCCTGTTGCTACCATGTGAAACCTAAAAGAAACTAAATTGATGTCAAATGTTTTAGGGATGTAGGACATGCGGGCTCCTGTCGCTACCATGTGTAACATAAAACTAACTGAATTCATCTCAATGTTTAAGGGATGTAGGCGATGCGGGGCTTCTGTTGCTACCATGTGTAACATAAAACTAACTGAATTCATGTCAAATGTTTTAGGGATGTAGGCCATGCGGGTCTCCTGTTGGTACCATGTGTAACATAAAACTCAAAGAATTCATCACAATGTTTAAGGAATGTAGGCCATGCGGGGCTTCTTTTGCTACAATGTGAAAATTAAAACTAACTGCATTCATCTTAATGTTCTAGGGATGTAGGTGATGCGGGGCTCCTGTTGATATCACATTTAACATAAAACTGACTTAATTCATGTCAAATGTTTTAGGGATGTAGGCCATGCGGGTCTCCTGTTGCTACCATGTGTAACATAAAACTAACTGAATTTATGTTAAATGTTTTAGTGATGTAGGCCATGCGGGGCTCCTGTTGCTATCCCATTTAACAAAAAACTAACTTAATTCATGTCAAATGTTTTAGGGTGTAGGCCATGCGGGTTCCTGTTGCTACCACAGGTAACATAAATCTAACTGAATTCATGTCAAATGTTTTAGGGATGTAGGCCATGCGGGGCTCCTGTTGCTATCACATTTAACATAAAATTTACCGTATTTATGTCAAATGTTTTAGGGATGTAGGCCATGCGAGGCTCGCGTCCCTATCACATTTAACATAAAACTGACTTAATTCATGTCAAATGTTCTAGGGATGTAGGCCATGCGGGTCTCCTGTTGCTACCATGTGTAACATAAAACTTACTGAATTTATCTCAATGTTTTAGGGATGTAAGCCACGGGGGGCTCCTGTTGCTACAATGTGTAACATAAAACTTAGGCTGTGGTTACACTACACGCGAATTCGCTCATCTAGTCGCGCATCTGAAACCTCTTGAAAAACAAATGCAATAACTAATAGATCTAGTGCGAGGTTACACTTGCAGCGAAAAAACGCCAGTATACGCGCGTATACGCGCGAACAAATTGATTTTTTCCAGCGAATTGCGCGAATTTGCTTTCAAAAGTCAACAAAATGGCGGAAATTTGTGCCACTACGTCTCATTTTATGTGTGTAAATAATCATTTAATAAATAAGAATTGGCTTTTATACATGATTTTCAACATATAAAACAGAAGGTTTCCATTTTAAACTAAAATCATTTTGATTTTTATTATGGATATTGAAAAATTAAATTCTGAAGTTCATGAGCCCACACTCCTCTCAACAATGTCGTCGATTTGTTATCACAGGAAGAGTAGTCTGTAATAATAGTAATATGACTAGGAATTTTGGAAGGAAACTTTGGCTTGAAATTGCAGACGAACCTAATTCTACAAGTAAGTAAGCTACAATTATTATTGTAGATGTTGTTTATTTAATTAGGGAATCAAATAACAAATATTATAAATTAATGAAGCGAAATATTTATTTCACTATTTAAACAAATTTTGTTCCAATTAATGCTCTGCAGTTATTTTGTATATTCGTATAAATATATTATAGATTATTTATACTATACTTGTAATTTACAAGTCATATTTAATGATATTGTAATATATTGGGATTATTCGTAGGGGAAATCACTTTTGTATTACTGTAGTTTTATATTGTTTGAGTGATGTCCCTTATCTTTATGTTTATGTTCTTCAGTCAGAGAGTTAATAAAAGAATAAAATGTCGAACACGACACGTATCCATCGTCCGTTGTAATTCTAATTAAAACCACTCCAATCCACTTCATTGGCGACCGAGGATTAATCATCCATTAAAAAAGAGCATATGCTTACTGAAGAAGAAGCTTGATAGAGCATATTTGATAAGTATTTGTAAAATCATGGCTCTATATGGCCAGATTAGAGAATTTAATTCGGATGATGAAACCATTCAGAATTATCTAGATAGGTTAAGTTTCTATCTTGAAGCCAACGACGTGACGATGGAAGCCAAAAAGAGAGCTGTTTTGTTAACAGTCATAGGGCCTCAACAATTTAGGCTATTAAAGGACTTATGTGCACCTTATAGTCCAGCTACCAAGAGCTTTAACGAGCTGAGCAAACTCCTCATAAATCACCATGCGCCTGCACCACCAAAGTTCCTGTGTCGAGCCAAATTTGACGGTAGGTCTCGTCAACCAAACGAGTCTATATCAGAATATGTTGCAGCACTACGTCATCTAAGTGAATTCTGTGAATTTGGCGACACCCTGTCTGACAGACTATGTGAAAAGTTTGTCACCGGTCTGAACAGCCCGGATGTGCAGAGAAAGTTGCTTCTCGAGACAGATCTAACATTGGAAAAAGCAATACAACTTGCAACTTCATTCCAGCAGTCATCCGATGCGGCCAGATCTCTGACGCCTTCAGGGATCCATGCAGTAAACAGCAGGTCAGTCAACAAACACCAACCCCATCAGAGCAA
>MUZC01000572.1:158194-173753 GCA_002072015.1 Radix auricularia | reverse complement strand
ATAAACAAACAATTAAGTTGGAATCCACAGGTTAATGAAGGAATTAAAAGCTCCAACAAAACTCTATTATGCTTTATAAAAATAAAATTTCTTTGTGTATTTTAAAATAATTATAAAATGTCTGCCTTAAACAAAGTTACATTTTAATTATTTAATATATATATATATATATATATTACGAATGTGAATAGTTTATATTACACCTATAATCCACCATGTAAAACATAAATAAAAGAAATAGCAAAATAATTATTATACATGAAGTATTATATCATAGGTTAGCCTAGTGTGGTAGACACGGAAATAAAAAAGAAACGTTTCTTGTTCCATATTCAAGAAAAAAATATATACAAATTACAAATCCTCATTCTTCTGAATGGCATTTTTGTCAAGAATTGCATGGCCTTAAAAATCATAAATATAAATTCTTGAACATAGAATGATTTAATCTACTTAATAGTATGAGCAATTGTAATTATAAGACATATGATGGAACAATATTAGTTTTGGATCTTAAATAACTAGATTAAGTATAAGTTTTTAGGGCCAAGTACACTTGAAGTTGTAAATTTCATCTTCTTTGTTTCACCATGTGTTTGGATAAATTATATATTCCCATAAAGGATATTTCATCACCAGTAAATACATATAATATTGTAGTATTGTATTGGTTCCATGTAGCTCTGTTGGTTGAGGGTAAGAGAAAGTGAGAAAGCAGCCCTAATTTATTCTTCATTTTTTATTCTATAAAATTCCCACAGTCACTGGGGTTACTATAAGCTCCACAAATGATTTTGACGTCTTGAAGTTCAACTTGAAGAATAATATAATTACATTGTAATTGTAATGTTTTGAACAGGATTTGAATAATTTGATGCATGTAAAATTATGTCTCTATTTGGGTAAAGCATATGAAGGTATGTTCATCAACAAAACACTGCCAAACAGCATCAGGTCTCATAAATTATTTTTGAAATCGTAAAGTGGATATTCTACAAAATGAGAAGTCCTAAGTTAGTTTAATGGAATCTGAAGAAAAAAAAAACATAAGTGAAAGTGAATTATTATTTTAACTAATATATTAATATAATGAATGAAAAAAAAGCTTTTTGATTTAAGTATTATCTTATAATATCTTGTATTTTGTAGACAACTAAGCAAGAAACTAAATTTTTATAATAAATAATAATCTGCTACTTTCAATACAGCCCTGAATTCGAAAATTAATTTCAATTNNNAGTATTGAGGGTTTTAAGGCAAGGCAGGCCAGTCTTTCTTCGGGAGAAATTCATTAACAAAATTTTTCGTAGTGTTTTTTTTTTTTTAAATATGTGGTCGTGGTCTTATTCTATTTAATTTTTAAACAAAAGTTCTAGGTCTCATCCTGAAAAATTCAATAAAGCTTCTTTGACGACTAACTTCTTCGGTGACTCTAAGCTAGGCACTCTAGTCTAGCGGTCTAGCGAGAGCGGCCTAGGCCTAAAATTACTAATAATCAATTAATCATAATTAGTAATTAGGAAACAATGTTTTATGTTGCTATCGAATTTCGAGGTAAACGAAATTCAACACTCTTACTCACTCTAAAAAAAAGATTTGGGTTTAACCACATGTTACTCTGATCTTTACCAATCTAATAAAATAATGGGGGAGATTTATAATTTATGTGATTTTTATCTATTTTAATTCTGTATGCAAATATTATTTATTAAATAACAGTGGTTGTTAAGCTAAACAAATAAAAACGAAAGGAGGCGATGACTATATAAACACACAAAATGTGTGTTTAAATAGCGAAAAGGATAAAGGTTAAAGTGTGTTGTCAAGACAAACAATGTAATTCGTGCAATATCAGCTGAAACAATCGCTTGCAGTGTAACCACATTACAAATTACATTTCAGATGCGCGTTCGCGCGTATACTAGATGAGCGAATTCGCGTGTAGTGTAACCACATCCTAACTGAATTCATCTCAATGTTATAGGGATGTAGGTGATGAGGGGCTTCTGTTGCTACCATGTGTAACGTAAAACTAACTGATTTAATCTCAATGTTTTGGGGACGTAGGCCATGCGAGGCTCCTGTTGCTACCACATGTAACTTAAAACTAAATGAATTCATGTCAAATGTTTTAGGGATGTAGGCCATGCGGGCTCCTGTTGCTACCACGTGTAACATAAAACTAACTAAATTCATGTAAAATGTTTTATGGATGTAGGCCATGCGGGGCTCGTGTCACTACCACTTGTAACATAAAACTAACTGAATTCATGTAAATGTTTTAGGGACGAAGGCCATGCGGGCTCCTGTTGCTACCACATGTAACATAAAATAAACTGAATTCCTGTATATTTTTTAGGGTTGTAGGCCATGCGGGCTCCTGTTGCTACCACGTGTAACATAAAACTAACTGAATTCATGTCAAATGTTTTAGGGATGAAGGCTATGCGGGCTCCTGTTTCTACCATGTGTAACGACAAACTAACTGAATTCATGTCAAATGTTTTAGGGATGTAGGCTATGCGGGCTCCTTTTGCTACCACGTGTAACATAAAACTAACTGAATTCATGTCAAATGTTTTACGATGTTGGAAATACGGGCTCCAGTTGCTACCATATTAAAAAAAAAAATAACTGATTTCATGTCAAATGTTTTAGGGATGTAAGCCACGGGGGGCTCCTGTTGCTACCATGTGAAACCTAAAAGTAAAAAAATTGATGTCAAATGTTTTAGGGATGTATGCTATGCGGGCTCCTGTTGCTACCACGTGTAACATAAAACTAACTGAATTCATTTCAAAAGTTTTAGGGATGTAGGACATACGGGCTCCTGTCGCTACCATGTGTAATATAAAACTAACTGAATTCATCTCAATGTGTAAGGGATGTAGGCGATGCGGGGCTTCTGTTGCTACCATGTGTAACATAAAACTAACTGAATTCATGTCAAATGTTTTAGGGATGTAGGCCTTGCAGGGCTCCTATTATTCCTTGTGAAACCTATAACTAACTGAATTGATGTCAAATGTTTTAGGGATGTAGGACATGCGGGCTCCTGTCGCTACCACATGTTACATAAAATAAACTGAATTCATGTAAATGTTTTAGGGATGTAGGCCATGCGGGCTTCTGTTGCTACCTCGTGTAACATAAAACTAACTGAATTCATTTCAAAAGTTTTAGGGATGTAGGCCATGCGGGCTCCAGTTGCTACCATGTGTAACATAAAACTAACTGAATTCATGTCAAATGTTTTAGGGATGTAGGCCATGCGAGCTCCTGTTGCTACCACATGTAACATAAAACGAACTGAATTTATGTCAAATGTTTTAGGGATGTAGGCCATGCGGGGTTCAAGTCACTACCACATGAAACATAAGACTAACTGAATTCATGTCAAATTTTTTAGGTATGTAGGCCATGCGGGCTCCTGTTGCTACCACTTGTAACATAAAACTAAATGAATTCATGTCAAATGTTTTAGGGATGTAAGCCATGCGAACCCCCGCTGCTACCACATGTGAAGTAAAACTAACTGAATTCATCTCAATGTTTAACGCATGTAGGCCATGCGGGGCTCCTTTTGCTACAATGTGAAGCATAAAACTAACTCCATTCATCTCAATGTTCTAGGGATGTAGGTGATGCGGGGCTCCTGTTGCTATCAAATTTAACATAAAACTGACTTAATTCATTTCAAATGTTTTAGGGATGTAGGCCATGCGGGGTTCAAGTAACTACCACATGAAACATAAGACTAACTGAATTCATGTCAATTTTTTTAGGTATGTAGGCCATGCGGGCTCCTGTTGCTACCACATGTAACATAAAGCTCAATGAATTCATGTCAAATGTTTTAGGGATGTAGCCCATGCGGGACCCCTGCTGCTACCACATGTAACGTAAAACTAACTGAATTCATCTCAATGTTTAAGGGATGTATGCCATGCGGGGCTCCTTTTGCTACAATGTGAAGCATAAAACTAACTGCATTCATCTCAATGTCCTAGGGATGTAGGTGATGCGGGGCTCCTGTTGCTATCAAATTTAACATAAAACTGACTTAATTCATGTCAAATGTTTTAGGGATGTAGGCCATGCGGGCTAATGTTGCTACCATGTGTAACATAAAACTAACTGAATTCATCTCAATGTTTTAGGGACGTAGGCTATGCGGGCTCCTGTTGCTACCACATGCAACCTAAAACTAAATGAATTCATGTCAAATGTTTTAGGGATGTAGGCCATGCGGGCTCCTGTTGTTACCACGTGTAACATAAAACTAACTGAATTCATGTCAAATGTTTTAGGGACGTAGGCTATGCGGGCTCCTGTTGCTACCACATGTAACATAAAACTAACTGAATTGATGTCAAATGTTTTAGGGATGTAGGCTATGCGGGCTCCTGTTGCTACCACATGTAACCTAAAACTAAATGAATTCATGTCAAATGTTTTAGGGATGTAGGCCATGCGGGCTCCTGTTGTTACCACGTGTAACATAAAACTAAGTGAATTCATGTCGAATGCTTTAGGGATGTAGGCCAAGCGGGCTCCAGTTGCTACCATATGTAAAATAAAAATAACTAAATTCATGTCAAATGTTATTGGGATATAGATCATGCGGGCCCCTGTTGCTACCACATGTAACATAAAACTAACTGAATTCAAGTGAAATGTTTTAGGGATGTAGGACATGCGGGCTACTGTTGCTACCATGTGTAACCTAAAACAAACTGAATTCATGTAATTGTTTTAGGGACGTAGGCTATGCGGGCTCCTGTTGCTACCACATGTAACCTAAAACTAAATGAATTCATGTCAAATGTTTAAGGGATGTAGGCCATGCGGGGTTCAAGTCACTGCCACATGAAACATAAGACTAACTGAATGCATTAAATTTTTTAGGTATGTAGGCCATGCGGTCTTCTGTTGCTACCACATATAACATAAAACTAACTGAATTCATCTTAATGTTTAAGGGATGTAGGCCTTGCGGGGCTCCTTTTGCTACAATGTGAAACATAAAACTAACTTCATTCATCTCAATGTTCTAGGGATGTAGGTGATGCGAGGCTCCTGTTGCTATCACATTTAACATAAAACCGACTCAATTCATGTCAAATGTTTTAGGGATGTAGGCCATGCGGGGCTAATGTTGCTACCGTGTGTAACATAAAACAAACTGAATTCATCTCAATGTTTAAGGGATGTTGGCCATGCGGGCTCCTGTTGCTACCACGTGTAACATAAAACTAACTGAATTCATGTCAAATAATTTAGGGACGTAGGCCATGATGGGCTCGTGTTGCTACCATCTTTAACATAAAACTAACTGAATTCATGTCAAATGTTTTAGGGATGTAGGCTATGCGGGGCTCGTGTTGCTTCCATGTGTAACATAAAACTAACTGAATTCATTTCAAATGTTTTAGGGATGTAGGCCATGCGGGGTTCAATTCACTGCCACATGAAACATAAGACTAACTGAATTCATGTCAAATGTTTTAGGGATGTAGGCCATGCGGGTATAATGTTGCTACCACATGTAACATAAAACTAACTGAATTTATGTCAAATGTTTTAGGATGTAGGCCATACGGGTTCCTCTTGCTATCACATTTGACATAAAATCACTGAATTCATGTCAAATGTTTTAGGGATGTAAGTCATGTGAGGCTCGCGTCCCTACCACATGTAACATAAAACTAACTGAATTCATGTCAAATGTTCTAGGGATGTAGGCCATACGGGCTCGTGTCACTACCACATGTAACATAAAACTAACTGAATTCATGTCAAATGTTTTAGGGATAAAGCAATGCGAGGCTCGTGTCTATACCACGTCTATACACGGAAAAATTTTTCTCATTAACCATACTGAAGAGTTTTAAAAGCTATGGAATAAAACACTAATTGGTTTTTAATACAACTTTTTTAAGTTGACAAGAAAGTAATTATTTAGTCACGTGCAAGCTTGTGAAGCTCTCCGTGCATACTGTGACACGCGTTCCATAACTTCCCCATCACTTATCTAGAATATAATTTTAAGTAATGTCAAAGTATATGAACATTCAATTAAGATTAAATTTATATGCGAAACTAAATTATTACTTCTTGGTCTAATGTCAACCATTCCTGTCAGTATATGTAAATTTGGTCTGTGGAGATAACTATACTTTAATAGATTATGCGTTTGTGGTTTTTATCGATGAAATTAATTTAATCGATGAAATTCAATTAAAATTAAAGAAACTTATTTGATAATAGCTTTTAAAATCTTTATTAGTATTAAATATTTTAAGTTACATACTTTTACCGCGTTTTATTATTATTATTATTATTCAATAGAGGTGCATACGTTAACAAAAAGGTTAACTGCCTTATTTTTTGCATAGTGTTACGTCACAAAACTTAAGAGCCACTGAATTTAAAACACTTAAAATAATTTGTAAAATAATTAATAGCAAAAAACTTATAATGATCATCAGATTAATTCATTGTTAAATCCCTTATATTACCTTCACCCTTTTGTCGTGGTCAGTAAGGCGGGGAAAAAAAGTAAAAATGGATCCACTTTTCGTTATGTTATTGAGCTCTAACGTTACACATATACATTTGTCAACAAGCAAGGCATGTATCAAAATTTTAGATTAAATGAAAGTATCGTATTTAATTAGTGCACATTTAGTTTATCTCTATATATTTCTATGTCGCCATCTGCTTTTGTTTACTTCCACATGTTACTGGCGTTCTTTCCAACCTTCTCCCCGCCGTTTTACAGAAATTGGAGTTCAAAAACGTTTATCCAGTAATAGTTTTTATTTCGTTGTGTTTTATATTAAATTTAATTTATATTTTAAGATCCTTCACATAAATAAGGGATTTATAGACCTCTTTACTGTTTTTTTTTTAAATTATTAGTTGTCTAATTAAATCTCTTATATTAATTTTTTTACTGTTGTTTAAATTGTTGGTTGTCTAATTACATCTCTTATATTAATTTTTTACTGTTGTTTAAATTGTTAACTGTCTAATTAAATCTCTTATATTAATTTTTTACTGTTGTTTAAATTGTTGGCTGTCTAATTAAATCTCTTATATTAATTTTTTACTGTTGTTTAAATTGTTGGCTGTCTTATTAAATCTCTTATATTAATTTTTTTACTGTTGTTTAAATTGTTGGTTGTCTAATAACATCTCTTATATTAACTTTTTTTTACTGTTGTTTAAATTGTTGGTTGTCTAATTAAATCTCTTTTATTAACTTTTTTACTTATTGTTGGCTGTCTAATTAAATCTCTTATATTAATTTTTTTACTGTTGTTTAAATTGTTGGCTGTCTAATTAAATCTCTTATATTAATTTTTTACTGTTGTTTAAATTGTTGGTTGTCTAATTAAATCTCTTATATTAATTTTTTACTTTTGTTTAAATTGTTGGCTGTCTAATTAAATTATTAACTTCCAAGTCTTGACATTGAAGGGCGGTAAAAATACAAGTAAAAAATGACGAAACCACCTTGATCCTATCGAGCTGTAATTTTACATTTAAACTTGGGGCACATAGCAATGCTATTTATCAACGTTTCTTTTCGATCAAATGTACCGAAATTAAATTAATTGCATATAAAAAAAACTAGTGAATGCAATATCTGAAATACCGATAGGGTAGACAATTTTGAGATGTTTAGACACATGACAATAAGCCTGACTATTTATTATACAAATGTTCACTAAAAAGATCTCCAACACGACGACCTGTCTCGCCCACTTAGATTTTATTACACCTCTTGAAAATTATTGCATAAATGACGTTGTAACCTGTCTCAACAACCCAGATTTTATTACACCTCTAATGGCTACCAAACAACACACTTAACTACCATTTACATGGCTTCAATAAGCCACAAAACAACACCTCACAACCATTGTACATGGCTCCAATAATATACCCCAAAAATCACAAGACCAATGTACATGATTCTAATTAGCCACCAAACAACACATCACACAACCAATGTACATGGCTCTAATAAGCCACCAAACAACACATCACACTACCAATGTACATGGTTCTAATAAACCACCAAACAACACATCACACTACCAATGTACATAGCTCTTATAAGCCACCAAACAACACACCAAGCTACCAATGTACATGGCTCTAATAAGCCACCAAACAACAAACCACACTACCAATGTACATGGCTCTAATAAGCCATCAAACAACACCACACTATCAATGTACATGGCACTAATAAGCCACCAAACAACACATCACACTACCAATGTACATGACTCTAATAAGCCACCAAACAACACCACACTACCAATGTACATGACTCTAATAAGCCACCAAACAACACCACACTACCAATGTACATGGCTCTAATAAGCCACCAAAAAACACACCAAACTACCAATGTACATGACTCTAATAAGCCACCAAACAACACACCACACTACCAATGTACATGGCTCCAATAAGCCACTAAACAACACACAACACTACCAATGAACATGACTTTAATAAGCCACCAAACAACACACCAAACTACCAATGTGCATAACTCTAATAAGCCACCAAACAACACACCACACTACCAATGTATATGTCTCTAATAAGTCACCAAACCGCACACCCCACTACCAATGTACATGACTCTAATAAGCCACCAAACAACACACCACACTACCAATGTACATGACTCTAATAAGCCACCAAACAACACACCCCACTACCAATGTACATTGCTACTGTGAAGTGATTGATCCTCGTAGACAACAAGCAAAAAACAACATGATTGGTAACTTGCTATTTTATTCGTTGTTTTGATGGTTGGGTCAGTCTCCTTGTCTTTAAGAAACTCTTCTCTTTGTATTGAGCTTACTTTTAAGCAAGACATGCATAGATTACATTAGTGAATTTAATAGAACCGACGTGTGTTCATATTAAGTGAACAAGTGACTTAAGAAATCGTTACAGAAAAAGAGACTTAGAATTCTAACTCCTTATTGGTAATTTGAACATTTTTACAAAGGAATTTCTCTAACGAAATCTTTGAAATGTTAAAGTTATTATGACTTTAAGAAGAATATTTATACTCAGTGTCATTTATTGACATGATTTATTGGATGATTTATTGACTGATTTATTGACGTGATTTATTGACGTGATTTATTGACGTGATTTATGGACGCATTTATTGACTGATTAATTGACGTGATTTATTGACGTGATTTATTGACTTATTTATTGACGTGATTAATTGACGTGATTTATTGACCTGATTTATTGGCGTGATTTATAGACCGATTTATTGACGTGATTTATTGACCGATTTATTAACGTGATTTTTTGACAAGATTTATTGACGTAATTTATTGACTGATTCATTGACTGACTTATTGACGTTATTTATTGACCGATTTTGTGACGTGATTTATGGTCTGATTTGTTGACGAAAATTTATTACCTTATTTATTGACGTGATTTATTGACTGATTTATTGACGTGAATATTTGACGCGATTTATTGGCGTAATTTATTGACCTATTCATTGATTTATTTATTAACGTGATTTATTGATCGATTTATTTATGTGATTTATTGACCGACTTATTGACGTGATTTATTGACTGATTTATTGACGTGATTTTTTGACTGATTTATTGACGTGATTTATTGACGTGATTTTTTGACCGATTTATTGACGTAGTTTATTGACTTTTTTTATTTACTGATTTATTGACGTGATTTATTGACTGATTTATTGACGTGATTTATTGATTGAATTATTGACGTGATTTATTGACGTGATTTTTTGACCGATTTATTGACGTGATTTATGGTCTGATTTATTTACTTAAATTTATTTACTGATTTATTGACTGATTTATTGACTGATTTATTGACGTGAACTATTGACGCGATTTATTGGCGTAATTTATTGACCTATTCATAGATTTATTTATTAACGTGATTTATTGATCGTTTTATTTATGTGATTTATTGATCGATTTATTGACGTGATTTATTGACCGATTTATTGACGTTTTTTTCGACTGATTTATTGACGTTATTTTTTGACGTTATTTATGGACTGATTTATTGACGTGATTGATAACTGATTTATTGACGTGATTTATTGACTGATTAATGGACGTGATTTATTGACGTGATTTTTTGGCTGATTTATTTCTATTTTTATATATTAAAATGGCTAAGAATCCATAGAATAAATATCTTTGTTTTCATGAAATTTTTTCTGATCTAACATGAGCAACTGTGTAACAATTACAGCAAATAACTATACACAGTTTTATGTAGAGTGTCTGGTGTTGATAGAACAACACGGACAATTAACTTTCTATATTTAATTTTTTTTTTTAAATCACAACAATCATTAAGTAGAAATGAAGCACGTCACACTAATCCCACCAAAGTATATTTCATAATATTAATTAGCATGATAGTAAATTAAGTTAATAACTTATCAAAACTTACATAAATATTAACAATAGTTACTTAAAGTGTGATAATTATTAATAAAGTCCCATTACAATTTAAATCGACGTTTAATGTTTACGTTTATTAACACTTAAGCTCAAGTCAGGATACAGATTTATTTAAATTTAAGCTCAAGTCAGAAGAAATATTGATTAAAACTTAAGCTCAAGTCAGAATAAACATTCAATAAAATACTAATAAAGTTAAAAAGAGGAAATAAGAATGATGAATGTCAACATCAACGTATTTTAAAACAATATGAAGACCAAGGTAAATAAACAATTAGCAATCAATGCTTAGGATTTATATCTTCAAAATTGTTAGATGACTTCTTTTGTATACAAATATTCATAGTAAAACAGAAATATAGTGATCTAAATAGGTAAAGTAATTTTGTCTATATTTTGTTATTGATAAAGAACACTTTATCTTGTAATATAATTTTATTGCAACATCTGATGCGCATTATTGTGTATTACCAGCAATCGCTGCACCAAAATGCTCCGTTACAAATATATGTTAACATTGTGATGTTCTTGAGAAAAGTTGGGATAGAAGGCACGAAACTTAATCTGTTTAATGCAGTTTTAAATTTTATTTACAATGCTATACTTTTTGACATTTTTATAAACTTGTGTTAGTTAAAATTTAAAAAAAAAGTTTTATCTTAGTCATTTTAAAAGGAAGTTAAAACAAAGAGAATTTAATTAGAATTAACATATTAACTTTATTATTGTTTATTTTTATGGTAAACTTTAAAATTAATTTACAATGGTTAACCTATATGTGTATTTAAGTATAACGTATATACATTCTCGGTTTGTCATGTCAAGAGTACTGTTATGTCAGTGGCATGCCACTGAATTCGATCCCTATAACTGGGAATACAATATCATTCAAATGCCATGATATTCGGCCCAACTATTTCACACTACTTTCGAAAAAAGCCTCATCTTGTCTTATTTTATACTGTTTCTTACTTTAATTTTACATTTAATGATACTAACGTAAATTATAAAATTAATATCTTAAGGTAAATCTATTTTAAGTATATGTCTTTTTAAGTTCATAAAGTTGATTGACCTATTTTTATAAGTGTATATATGTGGCATACATTTACGCCATATAATTAGTTTTAAATTAACATTTAACTGCTATGATTTTAGTCCCAACCAGTCAAAAACAAAATCTGAATAACCATAACAATGTCTCTTTTTTACCGTTTTGTAATGCACATAAGTTAATAATATAGACATAAAATCAACATAATCTAAACTGAGATAGTTACTAATATACTCAGATGAAATAATTGACGATTAGTATTGTTAAAATAACTTTTTTTTTTTAAACTGAAGCCCAACCATTGACATATTTTAATCACAAGCGACATTGTTATTAAATGAATTCATAGTACCAGCACTTAACATTGAAGAACAAAGTTTGGTAAAGTAAAGTAGTTATCGACTACGATTAAAATAAATCGATAAAAGACACGCGACATTTCTTTTCTAAAATTATTGGATGACATGTAGCCTAAAACTAACTGAATTCATGTCAAATGTTTTAGGGATGTAGGCCATGTGGGGCTCGTGTCCCTACCACGTCTATACAGGAAAAGATCCAGCTTATTAACCATACTAAAGAGTTTTATAAGCACTGGAATAAAACACTAATTTATTTTCAATAGAACTTTTTTAACGGGGTCAAGGAAGTAGTTATTTAGTCACGTGCCAGGTTATGAAGCTCTCCGTGCTTACTGTGGCACGCGTGCCATAAATTCGCCATCACTTATTTAGTATGTAATTTTCAGTAATCTCAAAGTGTATGAACATTCAAATAAGATTAAATTTATATGCAAAACTAAATTATTACTTCTTGGTCTAATGTAGCCCCTTACTTATAATATATGTAAATTTGGGCTGTGGAGATTAGGATAATTTAATAGAATATTCTTTGACATTTTATTCGATTAAATTAATTTCATCGATGAAATTCGATTAACATTAAGGAAAAAAATTATATTATTGCTTTAAAGTATTATTAGTAGTAATATTTATATTTACATACTTTTACCTCGTATTATTATTATTTCTTGAGAGGAGTGTACATAAACAAAAAGGTAAACTTGCTTTTTTTATTGCGTAGTGTAACATCACAAAATTGAGGAGCCATTAATTTACAGGGACTTAAGAAATGTTGTAAAATAATTATTTGTCACAAACTAATAATAAACCTCAAATAAATTCGTTGTTAAATCCTTTATAATATCTTCACCCTCTTGTCGTGGTCGAATGAGCAGTCGAAATAAAAAGTAAAAAAGGATGCACTTCTCGTAATGTTATCGAGCTTTAATATTACACATATACATGTGTCACCTAGCAAGGAGTTGTATCAAAATATTAGATTAGCCGAATGTATAGTATTTAATGTACAGTAATTAAATTAATGATCATTTAGTTTATCTCTATATATTTCTATGTCGCCGTCTGCTATTGTTTACTTCCATATGTCGCTGGAGTTCTTTCCATCCTTTGTTGACCACACATCCCCCTCCCCACCGTTTTACAGCAAGTGGAGTTTAGACACGTTAAGTCAGTATTTGTTTTTATCTCGGTATGTGTTATATGAAACGTAATTAATATTTTAAGATCCTTCTAATCAATATGGGATTTAAAGTTTCTTTTTACGGGTTTTGTAGTTGTTGGTTGTCTAATTAAATCTCTTATATTAATTTTTTTACGGGTTTTGTAATTGTTGGTTGTCTAATTAATCTCTTATATTAACCTTTTTACAGGATTTGTAATTGTTGGTTGTCTAATTAAATCTCTTATATTAAATTTATCGTCTTGACTTTGGCGGGCAATAAAAAAATACAAGTTAAAAATGACGAAACCTCCTGGAACCTATCTAGCTGTAATTTTACATTTAATCTTGGGTCACATAGCAATGTAATTTTACATTTAAACTTGGGTCATATAGCAATGTAATGTTACATTTAAACTTGGGTCACATAGCAAGGTAATGTTACTTTTAATCATGGGTCACATAGCTATGTAATGTTACATTTAAACTTGGGTCATATAGCAATGTAATGTTACATTTAAACCGTTAGGGTAGACACTGTTAGAATGTTTAGAAACATTACATTAAGCCTGACTATTTATGATACAGCTATAAAATCAACACTCATAGCTGAAGAAATTAACACACAACCAAACTCCAATATAGAATCTGTTTTCTGCAAAATATTTACACAAAACTCATCACCCTTAATTGTAGGCAGTCTATATAGGCCACCAAATACAAACATAGAATACATGAGGAATCTCTGCAGTCAATTAATTTACATTAAAAACAATTATAAAAATGCTGTAATTTGGACAATGGGGGACTTAAATCTTCCAGATATAAATTGGAAAAAATATACAATCGATAGCCACCAAAATAATAAAGAAATTAATGAACATTTCTTAGACACAATAAATAACATAAACCTAGAACAGATAGTAAAAAAAGCAACTAGGAAAAACAAAATACTTGATTTATTCCTAACAAACAGACCAGGATTAGTAGTAGACTGCACAATAATTCCTGGGCTGTCTGACCATGATATTGTTAGGGTAA
Source organism: Radix auricularia (assembly GCA_002072015.1). Taxonomy (NCBI): domain Eukaryota; kingdom Metazoa; phylum Mollusca; class Gastropoda; family Lymnaeidae; genus Radix; species Radix auricularia. Next base: position 159,614 of record MUZC01000572.1, on the reverse strand, counting down.
CCAACACATTAAAAACTAAAATAAATAAGATGCCTAGAAGAACAATATATCTTTGGAATAAATGCAACTTAATAAAATTACACCAATCAGCTTCTAATTTCCAACAAAATTTCCTAAGTAAATTTAGCATAGTTAGCCCTGTAGAAGAAATATGGAAGGAAATAAAAACAAACCTAAAAACCATAATGGATCAGAATGTTCCAACAAAAATAACTTCAAATAGAATTAATAAATGCTGGTTCAATTTTAAACTTAAAAAGTATTGCAAACTAAAGGAGAATTTATTTAAGAAATTTAAGGCTACCAATTTAGAAAGGATACACAAAAAATACTTAAAAATTAAACACCTGACACAGAAACTTAGCCGTAACCTCCAAAATAATTATATAAACAGTGTGATAACTAAAGATAACAATAAAAACTTATGGTCCTTTATCAAATCTAAAAAAATGGAGCCTTCAGGTATAGCCACACTAAAAGACTCAAATAATAAAACCTATAATGATAATGAAAATAAAGCTAATATCCTTAACAAATATTTTGCATCATCATTTTCTGCCTCAGGCGACAAGGAAATTTCAATAAATTTAAATAAATTGGAAGAAATAGGTAACATAACTGTAGATGAGATAGGTATACATTCACTCCTAAAAAACTTAAAAATAAACAAAGCTACTGGCCCAGATGAATTACCTGCCAGATTATTAAAAGAATTAAGCAATGAACTGTCCCCAATCCTTGTAGTTCTTTTTCAAGCCTCTCTAAACCAGGGCAAAGTGCCCGAGGATTGGAAATTAGCCTATGTAACGCCGCTCTTCAAGAAAGGTGATAAGTCAGACCCTGGTAATTACAGACCTGTATCACTTACTAGTATCACATGTAAATTACTGGAACACATAATATATAGCAGAATAGTTAACCACCTTGACAAATATAATGCCCTATGCCCACACCAACATGGCTTTAGAAAGAACAGATCATGTGAAACACAATTGATAGGCCTAATAGATGATCTATCAAAAGGCTTAGATAATAATGATCAAATAGATACAATATTACTAGACTTCTCAAAAGCATTCGACAAAGTTCACCACCTTAGTTTACTCAAAAAACTTAAATACTTTGGAATCTCAGGTCCCTTACATCACTGGATCCAAGATTTCCTATTGGGTAGGGAGCAAACTGTAATAATTAATGGTTCTAAATCTACACCAATAAAGGTTAACTCAGGAGTTCCACAAGGAACTGTCCTAGGTCCCTTACTATTTTTAATTTATATAAATGACTTACCCAACAATATCTCAACAGGAACTAAAGTTAGGTTATTTGCTGATGATTGTATAATCTATAGAACAATCAAGTCAGAACAAGATAGCAAAATTTTACAAAAAGACTTAGATGAATTAATAAAATGGGAAAC
>MUZC01000572.1:138809-157882 GCA_002072015.1 Radix auricularia | reverse complement strand
CAAAAAAGAGCTGCCAGATTCATTACTGGAGAATATTCAAAACTGACAAGAGTAACACCATTAGTTAAATCATTAAACCTTGAAACACTAGAGGATAGAAGAACCAAGAGTAAATTAGTAATTATACATAAGGCAATTAATTCTAATTTAAAAATACAACACAAAGAAAACCTAATACAACCCTCAAATAGACATAACGACAAAAACACCTTTCTTATTCCATATGCAAGAACAAACACATACAAGTTTTCTTTCTTTCCGTCCGGTATTCGGGCGTGGAATGGGTTGTCTGAAGAAACCAGGAAAGCCACCACTTTATCATCTTTTAAAACTCTAGTAAGAATACAGGACTAAACACAAACCATAGAAATACGTAGGACGCAATAATCTTCTGTACAGAAGGAGCGTCTGTAACATATAAGATAAGATAAGAAGCTGTTCTCTAAGCTGATCTCCAACACGACGACCAGTCTCACCCACTTAGATTTAATTACACATCTCGAAAATTGTTGCATAAATCACGTTGTAATCTGTCTCAACAACTCAGATTTTATTACACATAAAATGGCTACCAAACAACACACCACACTACCAATGTACATGACTCTAATAAGCCACCAAACAACACACCACACTACCAATGTACATGATTCTAATAAGCCACCAAACAACACGCTAAAATGTACATGGCTCTAATAAGCCACCAAACAACACACTACACTACCAATGTACATGACTCTAATAAGCCACCAAACAACACACTACACTACCAATGTACATGACTCTAATAAGCAACCAAACAACACACCACACTACAAATGTACATGACTCTAATAAGCCACCAAACAACACAACACACTACCAATGTACATGACTCTAATAAGCCACCAAAAACACACCACACTACCAATGTACATGACTCTAATAAGCCACCAACCACGAGACTACAAATGTACATGGCTCTAATAAGCCACCAAACACCACCATACCAATGTACAAAGCTCTAATAAGCCACCAAACAATACACACAACACTACCAATGTACATGACTCTAATAATCCACCAAACTCAACACTAACATTGTACATGACTCTAATAATCCACCAAACACAACACTACCTATGTACAAGACTCTAATTAACAACCAAATAACCTGAAAAGGAAGAGCAGCCTTCCAGCAACTCAAGAATGTTAGGGTCTTCATCAAATTAAACAGCAAGTTAAATGTAGAGATTTGCAATGCTATGGTGAAACCAGTGATGCTATATGGAGTTGAGACATGGAGAACAACGGCTGTAAACCTGAACAGATTACAGTCCTTCATTAACAATTGTCTAATAATGATTATCAGAATTCACTGGAAGAACAAAATGAGCAACCGGGAACTGTTGAGCGGACAAAACAGAAGAACATTGAGGAAGAGATTCTTCAAAAGTGATGGAGGTGGATCGGTCATACACTAAATAAAACCTGCTTCTAATATAACAAAAGTGATGGAGGTGGATCTGTCATACACTAAATAAAACCTGCTTCTAATATAACAAAAGTGATGGAGGTGAATCGGTCATACACTAAATAAAACCTGCTTCTAATATAACAAAAGTGATGGAGGTAAATCGGTCATACACTAAATAAAACCTGCTTCTAATATAACCAAAGTTATGGACTTGGATCGGTCATACACTAAATAAAACCTGCTTCTAATATAAAAAAGTGATGGAGATGGATCGGTCATATACTAAATAAAACCTGCTTCTAATATAACAAAAGTGATGGAGATGGATCGGTCATACACTAAATAAAACCTGCTTCTAATATAACAAAAGTGATGGACTTGGATCGGTCATACACTAAATAAAACCTGCTTCTAATATAAAAAAGTGATGGAGGTTGATCGGTCATACCTTAAATAAAACCTGCTTCTAATTTAACAAGGCAAGCACTGAAATGAAACCTACATGGTAAACGGAAAATAGGCTGTCCAAGAGACACTTGGCGCCGAGAACTGGAGGCAGACATCAAGGGAATTGACCACGAAATGAAGATCCTCGAGAAAATCACGGTACACCCGCCCCAAACGTTCGCTGTTTTGTTACGTCCGGTCAGGCAAATCCTTACCTTCTTTACGACTTTTCCATTTAATTAAATTTAATAGAACCGACGTGTGTAGATATTTGGTAAGACGTTACATAAGAAATCGTTACAGTATAAGAGATATATTTCCCTGTGTCAAATTCGAGAATTTTCACAAACTAATAATAATTTTTCTAACAAATTCTACAAAATATGATAAGGTATTTTAATTGTAACCAATATGTTAACATTAAGTGTTATTTATTGATGATATTTATTGACTTGATTTATTTACTAATCTATAGATGTTAATTATAGTTCTGAACTAGTGTCTGATTTATAGACCTTATACTTCAGTTAAAATGACTTAACTACCCTAGAATATACATCCTTGTTTGCATTACATTATTTTTTATATACATGATCCAATGCCTGAGAAGTCTTGTGTTGATAGAAATACAATATGGTGACGACTGTAAAGGAACAATTAAGCAATCAGGACTTAATATTATTATCTCCAACATTGATGGATGACACAATTTGTATACAAATATTCATAATACAACAGCAATGTTTTGAACTAAATCGGTGAAGTAATTGTGTCTATAATTTGAACGTGAGGAAGAACACTTTATCTTATGATATAATTTTATTGCAACACCTGATGCGCATTATTGTGTATTGCCAGTAATCGCTGCACCAAAATGCTCCGAGACAAATATATGTTAACATTGTGTTGTTCTTGAGAAAAGTTAGGATAGAAGGCACGAAACTTAATCTTTTTAATGCAATTTTAAATTTCGTATACAATACTATACTGTTTGACATTTTTATAAACTTGTGCTACAGTAAATTTTTAAAAATATATTTTATATTAGTAATTTTAAAAAGATGTTGAAACAAAGTGACTTTAATTAAAAATCACCATATTAACTTTATTAGTATTTATATTAACGTAAATTTTAAAATTAACTTACAATGGTTAACCTATACGTACGTTTAACTATATTTAGGCGATGTTCCAGCAGATTCCAAGACAAATTTCTGTTATGTCAGTGGCATGCCACTGAACTCGTTCCCTATAATAAGGGATACAATAACATTCAAATGCCATGATTTTCGTCCCAACTAGTTAACACTAATTTTGAAAAAAGCCTAATGTTGTCTCTATGGTATACCGTTTCTCAATTTAACTGTTAAATTTATTGATACGAACGTAAATTATAAAATTGTATCTTAGGGTAAATCTTTTATAAATATATGTCTTTTGAACTTCATAAATTTGATTGCCTGATTTAGAAGTGTATATATGTGGCATACCTTTAAGCCATATAATTAGTGATACAATAACGTTCAACTGCTATGATTTCAGTACCAACCAGTTAAAAGCGAAATCCGAATAAGCCATATCAATGTCTCTATTTTATTCCATACCTAAGAGGAGAATGATTCATAATTTAGACATATAATCAACAAAATCTAAACTGAAATAGTAACTATATACTCAGAGGAAATATTGACGCTTGGTATTTTTACCACGTTTTTCTTAGTTTGCTTTCTTGTCTGGATGTCTTTCCGGGGCAAAAATTGAATTCCTTTTTTGAACCACTTCTGATCATCCAATTTTGATGAAATTTTGCATGCATACTTGATTCACATGACAATTTAATATTTCATTAATTATAGTACTCAATTCTACTTAATTATAGTAGAATTAAATTCTATTTTTCCTTATATGGAATAACTAATCAAATGTCAATGATTTCTTGTGTTTTCCGGAAAATGTTTCGTTAATTTTGGTAATTTTATCAAAATTTCTTGAAATTTGAAAAATGTATGACCGTTAATTTTAAAACATGAACAAATAAATAATATTTTTATATAAAAAAGCTTTTTAAAACACCATGTTTTTCATTTGAACTACAAAGTATAAAATAAAAATATTTTTTAAAAAGTTTTTAAGATACCACGTTTTGTGAACTAAAAAGAGGAAAATAAATTTTTTCTTGGGCTCTGTTGGAACTTCCCTTCCCCTGGGCTGTGCCAGAACTGTTTTGTTGGATGCACATTGTGGACATTTTGTACATACACACTCTTACACACCAAAATATTTTCGAACTAAAAACGTGGGGCGCATTCGGCTGGATTGCCCTGTGAAATTAAATGAAGTATCATATATAGACTGTGGAGGAATTTGAAACTGAAAAGTTTAATGTAATAGCATTAATAGACCATTAAATGAAGTATCATATATAGACTGTGGAGGAATTTGAAACTGAAAAGTTTAATGTAATAGCATTAAAGGACCAAATTTCAGCCGAATGCGCCCAACGTTTTTAGTTCGAAAATATTTTGGTGTGTAAGAGTGTGTATGTACATAATGTCCACAATGTGCATCCAACAAAACAGTTCTGGCTCAGCCCAGGGCAAGAGAAGTTCCAACAGAGCCCAAGAAAAAAATTATTTTCTTCTTTTTAGTTCAAAAACGTGGTATCTTAAAAACTTTTTAAAAAATATTTTTATTAAAAATAATTTTTAACAATGTAGCCCAACCTTTGAGATCTTTTAATCACAAGCGACATTGCTATAAAAGAATTCATAGTACCAGCACTTAGCAATGAAGAACAAAGTTTGGTAAAGTAAAGTAGTTATCGACTACGATCATGTTAAATCGATAAAAGACAAGTGACATTTATTTTCTAAAATTAGTGAAAGACATGTAGCTTAAAACTAACTGAATTCATGTCAAATGTTTTTATGTTGTAGGCCATGCAGTGCTCGTGTCCATATCACGTGTAACATAAAACTAACTGAATTCATGTCAAATGTTTTAGGGATGTAGGCCATACGGAGGTTCGTGTTGCTATCACATGCAACATAAAGCTAACTGAATTCATGTCAAATGTTTGAGGGATGTAGGCCATGCGGGGCTCGTGTCCCTACCACGTCTAAATTGGGAAAGATTTAGCTATTTAACCATACTAAAAAGTTTTAAAAGCACTGGAACAAAACACTAACATATTTTCAATAGACATTTTGTTTAAGGAGACAAGGAGTAATTATTTAGTCACGTGCCAGCTTATGAAGCTCTCCGTGCTTACTGTGGCACGCGAGCCATAAGTTCGCCATCAATGATCTAGAATGTAATTTTAAATGATCTCAAAGTATATGAACATTCCATTAAGATTAAATGCAGCCTATATGCGAAACAAGATTATCTCTTCTTGGCCTAATGTTACCCATTCCTGATAATATATGTAAATTTGTGCTGTGGAGATCACGATGATTTAATAGATTATTGTTTGACATTATTATCGATTAAATTAATTCAATCGATGCAAATCGATTAACTTTAAAGAAAATAATTCTATTATTGCTTTAAAATATTTATTATTAGTTAATGTTTTTAGTTACAAACCTTTACCTCGTATTATTATTATTATTCATTTAGAGGTGCATATGTTAACAAAAAGGTTAACTTCCTTATTTCTTGCTTATTGTTACGTCATAATTTTAGGAGCCATTGGTTTACTTGGACTTAAGATATTTTGTGAAATAATTAATTTCCACAAACTTACAATAATCCAAAAAAAAAATCATAGTTAAATCTCTTATATTACCTTCACCATCTTGTCATGGTCGGTTTCATAGTTAAATCCCTTATATTACCTTCACCATTTGTCGTGGTCGGTTGGGCCATAGTTAAATCCCTTATATTACCTTCACCCTTTGTCGTGGTCGGTTGGGCCATAGTTAAATCCCTTATATTACCTTCACCATCTTGTCGTGGTCGGTTGGGTCATAGTTAAATCCTTTATATTACCTTCACCATTTGTCGTGGTCGGTTGGGCCATAGTTAAATCCCTTATATTACCTTCACCATCTTGCCGTGGTCGGTTGGGTCATAGTTAAATCCCTTATATTACCCTCACCATTTTGTCGTGGTCGGTTGGGTCATAGTTGAATCCCTTATATTACCTTCACCATTTGTCGTGGTCGGTTGGGCCATAGTTAAATCCCTTATATTACCTTCACCATCTTGTCGTGGTCGGTTGGGTCATAGTTAAATCCCTTATATTACCTTCACCATCTTGTCGTGGTCGGTTGGGCCATAGTTTAATCCCTTATATTACCTTCACCATCTTGACGTGGTCGGTGTCAATGTTAAATCCCTTATATTACCTTAACCATTTGTCGTAATCGGTTGGGCCATAGTTTAATCCCTTATATTACCTTCACCATCTTGTCGTGGTCGGTTGGGTCATAGTTAAATCCCTTATATTACCTTCACCATCTTGTCGTGGTCGGTTGGGCCATAGTTTAATCCCTGATTTTACCTTCACCATGTTATCGTGGTCGGTTGGGCCATAGTTTAATCCCTGATATTACCTTCACCATGTTGTCGTAGTCGGTTTCATTGTTAAATCTTTTATATTACCTTCACCCCCTTGTCGTGGTAGGTTGGGCCATTGTTAAATCCCTTATATTACCTTCACCCTCTTGTCGTGGTAGGTTGGGCCATTGTTAAATTCCTTTTATTACCTTCACCCTCTTGTCGTGGTAGGTTGGGCCATTGTTAAATCCCTTATATTACCTTCACCATCTTGACGTGGTCGGTTTCAATGTTAAATCCCTTATATTACCTTCACCATCTTGACGTGGTCGGTTTCAATGTTAAATGTTAAAGTTGACAGAAATGCGTGCATACTTTCCGCTACGGGGCTGAATAAAGGTAGTCCTAATACCATTGGTCATATTTTTGGACACAACCAATCAAGGATAATGGAAATCACATGACCATCCAAAATATAAACCGTGCACAGACACCAATTCAGTCTTTTCCACTGCCCAGCCACGGGGTATTCTTCAGACAAGATCGGTCACCGTGCTATATCTAGGAAGAGCCAGCAATCGCCAGTCTAGTAAGGGTGAACTCTTATCTTATTTTATTTTATGCATTATTGATTATCACTTGTATTTTGTTATGGCCGATTGATATCAATCCTGTCCGATTGACATGGATTTATTACCCCACGGGACACATTGTACCGTGTTGGGACCCATGTATATTGTTCTTACAATAACATGTTTGCTTAAATTATAATATGCCTGCACACGTGATGTGTGGATGTCTAATTATATCTTTAGTTATGTAGATTGTTTTATTAAATTGCTGAACTCACGTGTGAGGCGTTCGCCAAATAGGCCGACGCCCGTGAAAGTAAGCATACAAAATTAATCAAATTAGTATGTCAAAATTGTTATCCCCTTCTGGCGGCTTGCTCTGAACGGCTTGTCGTGGAAGGAGGAAAGTCATAGATCTATGGAATAGAAGATTCCCCGAGTCTTATTTCTATTTTCATAGACTGGTTCCTGGTACGCCCGAGTCAGATAGCCTACATCTGAATTCCCGGAATACGACAAGAGGTACTACACACTTGAAGCTGTCGGACCACCGTCCCCCTTCTTGTGTGTGATTGCTGTACACACTTGAAGCTGTCGGACCACCGTCCCCCTTCTTGTGTGTGATTGCTGTAGAGTCGTCACAGAGCCCTGTGCGCTGCAACCGTCTGGTTATCGGTGTTTTTTTTTTCGCCGGTGAACCGAAGCCGTCCATTGGACGAAGATCCTTAGCCAACACGTGGATAGAAGTTCCAGCGTGTAAGGTCGACCCCGATCGACATCTCATCCTACACTTGGTTCATCAACTCAGCTGCCTGCTTCATTGGTTATCAACTCAGCTGACCACGCCATTGTTTATCAACTCAGCTGAACACGTCATTGTTTATCAACTCAGCTGACCGCTTCATTGTTTATCAACTCAGCTGACCGCTTCATGTTTGTCAACACGAGAAGCACAACAGTCCGAGAGCACCGTCATCACGTCACCTGGAGACAGAACTAGGTCGCGGCGATACAGTCACCGTAGAACATCTCAGCGCAAGGGGCGGAACTGACCTCGAGAGCTGACGTCCTTCAACACGGCGCAGCTAGACCACCCGTGTCACCCGCAAGACCCAGCGACCAGGGACTACACACCATTAAATTAAGTATACACCTTAAAGAGACATCGGCATAAGGCAGGCCGTAATGATGACACACAGCTAGCCTATTCACTATTTGCTTTAAATAATTAACGCAAGGGCACCTCGCTATCTGCCCAGTAATTGGTCATTGTATATATTGTAAATTAAAGTTCATAATTTGTATTGTACAACAGTTCTTGGGCTTAATCATTTGTGGAGATCACTGAAGCGTATCCTTGTGTGTGCAAAATAATAATAATAATACCCTAGACAACAGCCACATAACACACATTTCACCACAGTCACCTAACACGGCATTGCATCAAAGTTTAATGTTGGACAAATACATTTGTCACCTAACACGGCATTGTATCAAAGTTTAATGTTGGACAAATACAATTTGTCACCTAACACGGTATTGTATCAAAGTTTAATGTTGGACATATTCATTTGTCACCTAACAAGGCATTGTATCAAAGTTTAATGTTGGAAAATACATTTGTCACCTAACAAGGCATTGTATCAAAGTTTAATGTTGGACAAATACATTTGTCACCTAACAAGGCATTGTATCAAAGTTTAATGTTGGACATATACATTTGTCGCCTAACAAGGCTTTGTATCAAAGTTTAATGTTGGACAAATACATTTGTCACCTAACATGTTATTGTATCAAAGTTTAATGTTGGACAAATACATTTGTCACCTAACATGTCATTTTATTAAAGTTTAATGTTGGACAAATACATTTGTTACCTAACAAGGCATTGCACTAAAGTTTAATAAATACAGTTGTCACCTAACAAGGCATTGTATCAAAGTTTAATAAATACAGTTTTCACCTAATAAGGCATTGTATCAAAGTTTAATAAATACATTTGTCACCTAACAAGGCATTGTATCAAAGTTTAATATTGGACAAATACATTTGTCACCTAACAAGGCATTGTATTAAAGTTTAATTTTTGAAAAATACATTTGTCACCTAACAATGCATTGTATCAAAATTTAATGTTGGTCAAATACATTTGTCACCTAACAATGCATTGTATCAAAGTTTAATAAATACATTTGTCACCTAACAAGGCAATGTGTCAAAATTTTAGATTAATCGAATCTACCGAAGATAAATTAATGGACATTTATTTTATTATTGTTTATTTCTATGCCGCAATCTGCTATTGTTTATTTACACATGATCTTGAATTTATTTCCATCCTTTGTTGACCCCACAACCCCTCCCCGCCGTTTTACAGAATGTGGAGTTCAGACACGTGTATTCAGTAATTGTTTTTATCTCGGAATGTATTATATTAAACGTAATTAATATTTTTAGATTCTTCTCATAAATAAGGGATTTATTTTCTCTTTTTACTGGTTTTTAAATTATGGACTGTCTAACTTCAAAGTCTTAAAATTGGCAGGCGGAAAAAAGACAAGTAAAAATTATTAAATCTCCTTGATCCTATCGAGCTGTAATGTTACATTTAAACTTGGGTAACATTGCAATGTATTGTTACATTTAAACTTGGGTCACATAGCAATGTAATGTTACATTTAAACTTGGGTCACATAGCAATGTAATGTTACATTTAAACTTTAATCAAATAGCAAAGTGATGTTACATTTAAACTTGGGTCACATAGAAACGTAATGTTACATTTAAACTTGGGTCTCATAGCAATGTAATGTTACATTTAAACTTGCGTCACATAGTAATGTGATGTTACATTTAAACTTGGGTCACATAGCAATGTAATGTTACATTTAAACTTTAATCAAATAGCAATGTAATGTTACATTTAAACTTGGGTCACATAGCAATGTAATGTTACATTTAAACTTGGGTCACATAGCAATGTAATGTTACATATAAACTTGGGTCAAATAGCAAGGTAATGTTACATTTAAACTTGGGTCACATAGCAATGTAATGTTATATTTAAACTTGGGTCACATAGCAATGTAATGTTACATTTAAATTTGGGTCACATAGCAATGTAATGTTACATTTAAACTTAGGTCCCATAGCAATGTAATGTTACATTTAAACTTGGTTTACATAGCAATGTAATGGTACATTTAAACTTGGGTCACATAGCAATGTTATGTTACATTTAAACCGTTAGGGTAGACACTGTTAGAATGTTTAGAAACATTACATTAAGCCTGACTATTTATTATACAAATGTTCTCTAAACTGATCTCCAACACGACGACCAGTCTCACCCACTTAGATTTTATTACACATCTCGAAAATTGTTGCATAAATCACGTTGTTACCTGTTTCACCTACTCAGAATTTATTCCACATCTAATGGCCAGTAAACTACACACCACACCACCAATGTACATGACTCTAATAAGCCACCAAACAACACACTACCACTTTACATGGCACCCATAAGCCACCAAACAAAACACCACACTACAAATGTACATGTTTACAATAAGCCACCAAACAACACACCACACTACCAATGTACATGTTTACAATAAGCTACCATACAAACACACCACACAACAAATATACATGGCTCTTATAAGCCACCAAAAACACACCACACTACCAATGTACATGGCTGCAATAAGCCACCAAACAACACACCCCACTACCAATGTACATGGCTATAAAATCCACCAAACAACACACCACACAACCAATGTACATGACTCTAATAAGCCACCAAACAACACACCACACCACCAATGTCCATGACTCTAATGAGCCACCAAACAACACACCACGCTACCAATGTAAATGACTCTAATAAGCCACCAAACAACACACCACACTACCAATGTACATGACTCTAATAAGCCAACAAACAACACACCACACCACCAATGTACATGACTCTAATAAGACACCAAACAACACACCACGCTACCAATGTAAATGACTCTAATAAGCCACCAACAACACACCACACTACCAATGTACATGACTCTAATAAGCCACCAAACAACACACTACCACTTTACATGGCTCCCATAAGCCACCAAACAACACACCACACTACAAATGTACATGTTTACAATAAGCCACCAAACAACACACCACACTACCAATGTACATGTTTACAATAAGCCACCATACAAACACACCACACAACAAATATACATGGCTCTTATAAGCCACCAAAAACACACCACACTACCAATGTACATGGCTGCAATAAGCCACCAAACAACACACCCCATTACCAATGTACATGGCTATAAAATCCACCAAACAACACACCACACAACCAATGTACATGACTCTAATAAGCCACTAAACAACACACCACACCACCAATGTACATGACTCTAATGAGCCACCAAACAACACACCACGCTGCCAATGTAAATGACTCTAATAAGCCACCAAACAACACACCACACTACCAATGTACATGACTCTAATAAGCCACCAAACAACACACCACACCACCAATGTACATGACTCTAATAAGACACCAAACAACACACCACGCTACCAATGTAAATGACTCTAATAAGCCACCAAACAACACACCACACCACCAATGTACATGGCTCTAATAAGACACCAAACAACACACCACGCTACCAATGTAAATGACTCTAATAAGCCACCAAACAACACACCACACTATCAATGTACATGGCTCTAATAAGCCGCCAAACAGCACACCACACTTCCAATGTACATGACTCTAATAAGCCACCAAACAACACACCACACTACCAATGTACATGCCTCCAATAAGCCACCAAACAACACACCACACTACCAATGTACATGACTACTGTGATGTGATCCTCGTCGACTACAACAAACAAACAACAACATGATGGGTAACTTGTTATTTGATTCGTTGTTTTGATGGTTGGGTCAGACTCCTTGTCTTTAAGAAACACTTCTCTTTGTATTGAGCTTACTTTTAGCATGACATGCATAGATTACATTAGTGAATTAAATAGAACCGACCTGTGTTAATATTAAGTAAACAAGTCACTTAAGAAATCGTTACAGAAAAAGAAGCGCAACTCCCTATTGGTAATTTGAACATTTTTACAAAGGAATTTCTCTATAGAAATCTTTGAAATGTTAACGTTATTTTATAGTCTATATTGATCTAAATCGGTAAAGTAATTTTGTCTATATTTTGTTAATGATAAAGATCACTTTATCTTGTGATATAATTTTATTGCAACATATGATGCGCATTTTTGTGTATTGCCATCAATCGCTGCACCAAAATGCTTCCGGTACGAATATATGTTCACATTGTGTTGTTCTTGAGAACAATTAGGATAGAAGGCAAGAAACTTAATCTTTTTAATGCAATTTTAAATTTTATATACAAAACTATACTATTTGACAATTTTATAAACATGTGTTTGTTAATTTTTTTAAAAAATATGTTTTATCTTAGTAATTTTAAAAGGAAGTTGGAACAAACAGATATTAATAAAAATTACCATATTAAATTTATTATTGTTTATATTTACGTAAATTTTAAAATTAACTTACATTGGTTAACCTATATGTATATTTAAGTATAATGTAGCTATATTTTGTATAAGATGTAACGAGAGTACAGTAATGTCAGTGGCATGCCACTGAACTCGATCCCTATAAATAGGGATACAATAACATTCAAATGCCATGATTTTCGGCCCAACTAGATATCACTAGTTTCGAAAAAAGCCAAATCTGGTCTCTATTTTATAATGTTTCTCACTTTAACTGTTACATTTATTGATACGAACGTAAATTATAAAATTAATATCTTAAGGAAAATCTTTTACAAATATTGTCTTTTTAACTGCATAAAGTTGATTGAACTATTTTTATAAGTGTATATATGTGGCATATATTTAAGTCATATAATTAGTGTTACATTAACGTCCAACAGCTATGATTTTAGTCCCAACCAGATAAAAACAAAATCTGAATAACCATAACAATGTCTCTATTTTTCCACGCTGTAATGTAAGTATTGTAAGGCAGAAGAGCGATCTACGTGGCGCACAGTTGTCAAAGAGGGCGGCATAATAGCCGAGGAGCGAAGAATGGAGGAGGCTGCAGACAGATGAGCTAGGAGAAAGGCCAAAACATTTGGAAGCACAGAACTCGTGTGTAAAAACTGTGGCAAAGACTGTCACTCAAGGATAGGACTGCACAGCCACTCGAGAAAATGCAACCCAACCCAACGGTGATGCACCATCGTCTCGCGAGACGGAAGGATGCCGATGAATGTATAACAGTTAATAATAAAGACATAAAATAAACATAATCTAAACTAAAATAGTTACTAATATACTCAGATGAAATAATTGACGATTAGTATTGTTAAAATATTTTTTTTTAAACGGCAGCTCAAACTTTGACATTTTTTAATCACAAGCGACATTGTTATAAAAGAAATTAAAGTACCAGCACTTAGTAATGAAGAACAAACTTTGGTAAAGTAAAGTAGTTATCGACTACGATTAAAATAAATCGATAAAAGACAAATGATATTTCTTTTCTAAAATTATTGGATGACATAACTAACTGAATTCATGTCACATGTTTTAGGGATGTAGGCCATGCGGGCTTCTGTTGCTACCATGTGTAACATAGGACCGCATGGAGCCGTAAGCACTAAATGTGCGGCCATAGGATCACATGCTGCATAGAGACAAAAAGTGTCGCCATAGAACGACATGTGGCCGTAGGCACGAAAAGTGCGACCGTGGAAATCTGTTCAAATTATAATAATTATTATGTAAAGTTGTAAATAAAATATTGAATATTCATTGACACTCTTAAGCCCTCGTTATAGCGAAAGTATTTACAATCCCGACAGCTGTAGCGTTATCAGCAATGCTTGTCACTCATATAAATACATTGTAGCTATTGAGGGCAGGTTGTCACTCATATACATACATTGTAATTGATGAGGGCAAGTTGTCACTCATATACATACATTGTAGCTGATTAGGGCAGGTTGTCACTCATATACATACATTGTAGCTGATGAGGGAAGGTTGTTACTCATATACATACATTGTAGCTGATGAGGGTAAGTTGTGTTTCATATACATACATTGTAGCTGATGAGGGCAGGTTGTCACTCATACACATACATTGTAGCTGATATGGGCAGGTTGTCACTCATATATATACATTGTAACTGATGAGGGCAAGTTGTCACTCATATACATACATTGTAGCTAATGAGGGCAGGTTGTCACTCATATACATACATTGTAGCTGACAAGGGCAGGTTGTCACTCATATACATACATTGTAGCTGATGAGGGCAGGTTGTCACTCATACACATATATGGAAGCTGATGAGGGCAGGTTGTCACTCATATACATACATTGTAGCGGATGAGGACAGGTTGTCAATCATATACATTCATTGTAGCTGATGAGGGCAGGTTGTCACTCATATACATACATTGTAGCTTATAAGGGCAGATTGTCACTCATATACATATATTGTAGCTGGTGAGGGCAAGTTGTCCCTCATATAAATGCATTGTAGCTGATGAGGGCAGTTTGTCACTCATATACATACCGTCGGGATTTTAGGGCGGTTAGGGTGCTAGAGATATGCTTGGCCTTTGAGGTGCCGCTCGACTAACGGGCGAGTCCAGATAACCAGAGGTGCGAACTTGGGAATCAAAGGACATAGGAACTAATAACGAGGATTTGAAGACGGGAGCCGTAAGTTAGATGAAAGGAGCCGACGAGGAAAAAGGGGGGGTTACGGACCATAACGGGGTTGGTCAAACCCACCTACCTGCGTCTTATCAGGGGAGGTACTATTTGATTGACAGTTGACTTTCGGACACACACGGACGGAGAGATGTAACCTTAGGTAGAGAATTATAGTAAACAAAGAAGGAAATGAAATAAACAAATATTGTAGTAGTTCTTGAGTCGTTGAGTTGGTGTTTAAAATGTAATCAAGTATGTGCAGATGGAGAACAAGAGTGCGAGTAAAGAGAGACAATTAACCTAAGAGTAAACGCGGAGCCTCACAAATGGTGGCAAGCGGTGGGATGCAACCTTGCAGCGTCTCCCAGGAGTAGTTAAGCCTTAAAGTCTTCAAAGTAAGTGGCAACGCTTCCAAAGAGATCGTAATACAGAAAACAAAATGTAGTTTCTTCGCCTAGTCACCTACCAGTATGATGTAGCTGATGAGGGCAGGCCATACATTGAGAGCCCAATAATGACGCGCGCCAAAACCATGTTATGCGCATATTCGCTGCGTCTTGCTTGTTATGTGTAAGAGTAGAAGAAAAAATGAAATTCCTGCTACGTTCTTTTCAGGCGTCCGCGAAGCGATATTGCTGGAAATCGTAGAAAGTTTTCAGGACTTCGAAAAGATCTCAAAAATATGAGACTCATTGCTACTCCACATTTGGTTGAGACAGAGATTGGTCCGGTGTATGTCTAAATGGTATTAATCGAATTTTTAGAAAAAAATAATGCACAGGTTGTGAAGAAATAAGGAGAGGAAATATCTACTGGAGACATGCATGTAGCTGTTGAGTATCCCTAGCGAAATAGCAAGAAACCCTCTAATGCTATTGTGAAGCACTAATATGTTTGAAGCGTCATTTTCATTATTTTCATTGAATTATCTCAAGAACAAATATCGAGCTCGACTGATAGAAACCAATCTGGTGTAAGGAATAAGACAGATGATCTCCAGCGAGTGACCGGACATTCCGTGAACATCCAAGTGCAAGGCAGCCACTAATATCTGAACTCTGGACTTCTAAGTAACATGGGCAATGTTATTGAAACAGCTTAACATTTATTCAGTTATTGTGTTCTCAGTGTACTAATGCCACTTAAAAAATATCCTTATGCTGTACGTGTGTGACATGATGTTAGGACACTGTTAGGTTTATATGACAATGTTAAATATAGTAGAAATATAAGAAAATATAAACTAAAATGTTTTTGTTTGGAATAAAGCAATGTGTTTGTCTACAATACATCATGATAACGTCATTATAATATTTCGTTTACCATCATAAAAGCTCTATTGATAGTGACAAAATTTTTTCGGTCATAGATATAGTTTTTTTGTTGTTAAATTTCTTGTTTAATTTTTGTATGTGGCCGTAGATATAGTATTTTTTTCTGTGGCCGTAGACATACATCTAGTTATTTTTTTTTTATGTGGCCGTAGAGATTGTAATTTTGTTTAATATTTGTTTCATTCTTTTATGCGGCCGTCAATATCCGAAAGGTTGTTGTGCACCCCTGCTCTTGGTTGCTTTCGTGGTACTTAGTTAAAACTAACTTGCAGGGTGTATGTAACTCCTTGCACGTTTATTTTAATTCTTTGAATATTTTAATAGTCAAGAGAAAATGTTTTTTCAGTTTTGTTTTTTTTAAAACATAATATCTTAAAGAAAATGATTTCAAGAATAATATTTGCCCCAAATACTTCTCCACCTTTTTTTAATAAGAAAAACAAAATAAAACATCAACTAAACAACATGCAAACAGTAACGTATGTGTTGTAAATCAGTTTTTTTGTTGTAGTAGTTTTTTTTTTATAAAAACATCTTTCCTAATGTGGTGTAGTAAACTATCTCTCAACTGGTTTAGTTAATCATTTTTGGTCACTAAATAAAATTAACAAATTTATTTAAAAAAATTAAATATACCTATCACACATGAGTGTCACATTTTAAAAGGTTACTATTCTTAAAATACAGTTTGAGGCATACGAACCATAAAGCCGAAACAAAGAAATAAATCATAAATGTTATTTAAGTGAATATTAAGAATAACCGTTACCCTCGTTTTTATCATTCTATCATGATACAATTTTTATTCTCTCATTTTTTTTAAAAATAACACACCAGACTATTATTTATGCCGTTATTTTAGGAGTTAATCATTTCTTCGACCAAATTTGGATATCGTGACAACCAGACTGACAATAGAAGATGACCAAATGACCTGTCCAGCAGCAGTTACACAATGGTCAGTTATCGTGCTTCAATGTTGAAATGTTCATTATAATTGGCAGGGCTAAACAATAAAAAAAAATTACAAAATTCTAGTTATGTCTCGTAAACGTGTTTTTATTATTATGCGCACAAATCATGAATATATTTTTTAAAGTTTTGTCAATGTAAGGCGCATCTTATTGCGCGACAGGAAAGGTTGTTGAACAGAATACACATCAAAAAACTCTATTTTAAAAATTAACATGAAACTTAGAAATAAATAAAACAATTTAAAAAATTGAAAGTACAATACATCTGAAATTATTATTATCGACACAATTCTGCCAGCTAAATCTAAGCTCGCTGGCTTACGAGAAAATTGATTAAAAACCGATCCAAATTTTTATCGGCACACGTACGGCTCAGAAACCACATTTTAATAAAAAGGATTTAAAATTATATTTTTAACAACAAAACTATAAGTTATAGCATTCTTGGCTAAGGACTTTACAACATATTTTGAGCACGCTTTGATTTAGATTTCTTACCTGATTTAATAAATTCAACAGACATTTGATACAAAGATTAGATTTTTAAACTATATAACGCCTTAGTAAATATTGAAACGTTTAGTAATAAGAATTGTGTCTCTACAAAAAAAATAGCAAGTTTATACATTAGTATGTAGTATAATATTTATAGTAATTTTAAAAAATAAAGATGAGGAAAACAATGCTATTTTACAATTCTAAGAAATCCATTTCAATTTTGTAATGAAAATTACTACAACTTTCCTGAATCAATTTCTTTTACAAGCTGTAAAGTAAAAATAATTTAATTTGACTCTAGGTCTTCCAATTTCCTGATTCCATCTTAATTAATAAAACTACCCTTTAAACCCTACATGTTATTCTCTAATACTTTTAAAGTTCTCTTAATGTCATCCTACATGTTCTTATTGCCTCGTCTCTCTTGTTGTCTCTCTCAGCCCATTATTGACATAATCACAAGCATGCATCAAACTGTAATAAAAAAGAAAGAAGTGAACAAGTATTTTTAAAGAAACAACTCATTGATAGCTCCAAACGCTATTCTAAATAATTTTATTTTATGTTGTTATAAATGTTTGTTTTATTATTTCTACAACTATCTAAAAACGTATAAACCGCGTATTATTATTTTTTGTAAAAAAAACAAAATTTCACGTATCCAGTAGAATGGTGTCTTGTCTAATGACTTATCAAATGGTGTCTTGACTCATGACTTATCTAATGGTGTCTTGTCTAATGACTTATCTAATGGTGTCTTGTGTAATGACTTATCTAATGGTGTCTTGTCTAATGACATATCTAATGGTGTCTTGTGTAATGACGTATCTAATGGTGTCTTGTCTAATGACTTATCTAATGGTATCTTGTCTAATGACTTATCTAATGGTATCTTGTCTAATTACTTATCTAATGGTGTATTTTCTAATGACTTATCTAATGGTGTCTTGTCTAATGGCTTATCTAATGGTGTCTTGTCTAATGACTAATCTAATAGTGTCTGTCTAATGACTTATCTAATGGTGTCTTGTGTAATGACTTATATAATGGTGTCTTGTCTAATGACTTATCTAATGGTGTCTTGTCTAATGACTTATCTAATGGTGTCTTGTCTAATGACTTATCTAATGGTGTCTTGTCTAATGACTTATCTAATGGTGTCTTGTCTAATGACTAATCTAATAGTGTCTGTCTAATGACTTATCTAATGGTGTCTTGTCTAATGACTTATATAATGGTGTCTTGTCTAATGACTTATCTAATGGTGTCTTGTCTAATGACTTATCTAATGGTGTCTTGTCTAATGACTTATCTAATGGTGTCTTGTCTAATGACTTATCTAATGGTGTCTTGTCTAATGACTTATCTAATGGTATCTTGTCTAATGACTTATCTAATGGTGTCTTGTCTAATGACTTATCTAATGGTGTCTTGTCTAATGACTTATCTAATGGTGTCTTGTCTAATGACTTATCTAATGGTG
>MUZC01000572.1:110257-134811 GCA_002072015.1 Radix auricularia | reverse complement strand
GTCCCATTCTGTATGATTTGTTGAGATGAAAAGCTTTATGCAGTCCCATTCTGTATGATTTGTTGAGATGAAAAGCGTGACCTCTTTTCGCTAAAAATTCGTAAGGGCATTCAAGTAGCGGAAGCCATCCACACAGCTAGGAGTGAGAAAAAGAAGAGCCAGGAGAAAGGGAAAGGGGGGAAGAGGGCGAACAGAAGCCATGTATATATATTGACAAGATCTATTGACGTGAATTAGGTATTAATTTTTTGACGTGATTTATTGACATTAAGTATATTTTAATATGTTTTAGCTGTCCTAGAATATGTATCTTAGTTTAGATAATATTATTTGTGATCTGACATGAGCCACTCTTTAAGACTGTCAGTACACGACCACACAAAGTGTCATGTAAAACTTTGGTGTTTGGGAAGATAATAGAAAAACAAAGCCGACTAACTTTCTATATTTAAACATGTTTTACCACAACATTCTCTGGGTAGGAAGAAATCAATTTATATGGCCCCAAGATAGTATATTATCATGTTAATTTATGAAATTTACCAAAACTTACAAATATATTAAAAAAGTTATAATATTACTTCTAAATTAAGTCCAATTACTTCTTTCATTAAAGTTTAATGTTCTCGTTTATTAAAACTTAAGCTCAAGTACGAATAAAAAGTTATTAACATTTAACTCAAGTTAGAATAAACATTACAACTTACTGTCAAGTCCAAATTAACATTTATTAAAATTTAACTCAGTCAGGATAAGCACTTATTAAAATAGTATCAACTTTAAAAAGATCAAATAAGAATGATAAACGCCATAACCAGCATATTTTAATAAGAAATAATGACCAAAGTAAAAGAACAATTAGCTATAAATGCTTAAGATTATTAGCTTCAAATTGTTTGATGGCATAAGTTGTTTACGAATATTTATTGAAATACAGCAATAATTTTATCCTATTTTTTGTAATAATTGTGTCGGAATTTTGTCATTTGAAGGAACACTTTATTTTCAAATAGAATTTCATTGCAACTTCTGATGCGCATTATTGTTTATAGCCCATTAACTCTGCACCACAAGGCTCCGATAAAATACATGTTAATAATTGGTTGTTCTTTAGAGAATTTAGGTTAGAAGTCTATAATTTTAAATTTTTTCAACGTAATTTTTATTTTTTATAAATTACCGTGAAACATTATTAAAATATTTTGTTCATTTAATTTTTTTTTAATATATATTTTTATAGTAATTTAAGCTAATGTTCACAAAAATAGAATGTACATAAACAATAGATTAGAACTATTACATTATTTAAATTAACATTAACTATAAAATAAACTTATTAAGGTTATCCTATATGTATCTTTAACAATATCAATACAACGGTGAATACATTCAGCTCTTAATACATTTATGTAAGTGGCATGCCACTGAACTCGATCCCTATATTATTAGGGATACAAAGACATTCAAATGTATTGATTTTTGCCCCAATCAATTAACATTAGATCCGAAAAACCCTAATTGTGTCTCTAGTTTCTGTTATTTCTCAATTTATAATGATCCATACGATTGAAAACTAACGTAGAAATAAAATCAACATAATTTTAATTGATTTAGTTACTAAAATAACAATAGTAAAAATTTTTGAAATTAAATTATCTTTGGTCTCATACGGTGAATGTTGTCTAATGTCTTCTTCTGTGAAACAATTGATAGTTATGTATTTAAATTATATATGTGTTATCATACATCAAATGTTGTCTATTGTCTTCTGTTAAACAATTGATAGTTACGTATTTAAATTATATATGTGTTATCATACATCAAATGTTGTCTATTGTCTTCTGTTAAACAATCGATAGTTTTGTAATTAAATTATAATTTTCTTAATAAATGTAGAAAGTATTACTATTATCAAGAGAATACTTTAAATTACAATTATGAAAATTATTATAACGGCTTTGTATAAGATTTTATTTATTTATTTTTAATCTGCCATCTTTATATTCTTTATTCTTAAGCGAACATGCTCAAATGAGCATAACGAATGATCCCCACTGAGGTCTAAATATCAAAGTTGGTATTCAAATGAGCATAACGAATGAACCCCGCTGGAGTCAAACCAACAAACCACAGTATATGGTTGGCAAGGGATGGTAGTAAAGGCTGAAGGGCATGTATCACCAACAAATCACAGTATATCGTTGGCAAGGGATGGTAGTAAAGGGTCAAGGGCATGTAACACCAACAAATCACAGTATATGGTTGTCAAGGGTTTGTAGTAAAGGGTCAAGGGCAGGTAACAACAACCGCTGTGTAGACCTACGTCTCCACGTTCACTCGATTGTTTCCTTACTTTCTGCTTCTGTTTGTGTCCCTTCTCTCAGCCCCATTCGCATTTTTTTCAGTATGTATTATGAGCTATTCCGCGGCGTATGCTACGCCGTGGGTCGTATCTTCTATTTTTTATTATCAATATTCTAACATATCGTAAATACAAATGCCCGAAAAACTATACTGAATCTAATATTTAATGTTGACATAAATGAATGTTAAAGAAATTCGGATAATATCTAAAAATGTATATTGAAATGTTTAAAAATATTTAAAAAAAAAAAAAAAAAAACATTAAAAAATTTAAAAAATAAAAAAAATCTGTGTTCTTGACAATTTAGTTTTTTTATCACGGGCGTTTCTTTAATGTCTAAGCTTATACATTTTTGATAGATATAACATTAAAAACTAGCAGGTACAACAAAGTAAAAATCTAATTATACTTTTACATATTTTAAATTACTTTAGCTATAACAAATTGAACATGTTGAACTAAGATTTATCTAGTTAATTGTTTTGTATCCCTTTTTACAGGGAGCGAGGTCAAGTGGCGTGTCACTTTGATCAAATGATTGGCTCTTTAAGGTTAACCCTGAACAAAATTGTGCAGCGTCATACGATTGTTACAAAAGGCATTTACTAAAGGCAATCTAAACATGCCATAGTTTTCATGTTATTATATTAAGAATATTTAATGATAGCTTTTCTTGAAAATGTGTGTTTGCATATTTTAGTCTAATTTACATTTAAAAAAACGTTTAATATATTGATGCTCTAGTTTTGTTCCTTCATAATGTGTCATATATCGCCTTAAGCAACACAAAAATACTAACTAATCTCATAAATTAAACGTTTACATGTACATCTAGATTTAATAATAAAAATATTCCCAACTTATTTAGCACATATAGTGTGTTATTTTAACATGTCGGCAATGGTTCTTTTCGGTGCAAAGCTTACGGGAAATCCCGTTTTAATGTACATTTCATTTATTACTACAATGTTCTGTAATAAAACGAAATGTCATTTTATCTGAATTAAAATCAAGTATTTGAAAATATACTTGCATTGAATTGTTATATTTGAATAGAATAAATAACTAAAGACAACATGTTCCATAGAATGTTGATAAATTCGTAATTATTTTATAAAAATTATTAAATTAAATGACACGCATGTGTTAAAAACAAGAATAATATTTAAAAAAATTAAAAAATTAAAATTCTCAGTAGAAGTTAAGGCATGAGAAGAAACACATGAATATAAATTTATTTTACATGTTTATGTTTGTGTAATGTGTTTGTGTAAGTGTGTGTGTGTATTTTTGTGTAATTGTGTTTGTATGTGTGTGTGCATATATATATAGAGAGAGATATAGATATATATATATATATGTGTGTGTGTGTGTGTGTGTGTGTGTGTGTTTGTGGGTGTAAAACAGTATGTGGACCTCGTCATATTTTTATTTTGACATACTATCATTGCAAATGTTCGTTAATATGTAGGCATTCTTTGTTAACGTTTATGTTTTTGTGAAATTTTTAAACTTATTATATACATTCATACACATTTTCAGCTAACATTGAAAAGTTATATTTTGTAATCTTGTGCTCATATTTTTATAAGGATTAGGATTAATAAATTTTTTTATGGAACTCTTTTTGTCAACATCTAAATACTTTTAAAAAATTAAACTTCATAAATATATTTTTTTAAAATATAATACGCTGCTTATGTCCATAAATTTCTTGCTCACCACGAAAACTTTAATGATATCTCCGGTGCTGTGTAGTTAAACAATTCACGAAGTTTTTTTTTTCATCAGCAGCTGTAAATGGGCAAACATTGATTTCAAAGATGCAAGGTTTCAGACAATTTGCTATTCAATTGAACAGTAACAATTAAAAGCTTACGTCCATTATGTGTGGACAGATGAAGTTAAGGAATAATTTTTGTTTTTAAGAACTTTTTTCTTGGCTGGACAAAAAGTGTTGAAGTTTTTACTTTTCATGTTAACTGACTATATGGTAGCCAATAGTAGCGGCATGTCAATGTTTGCACGGATGGTGTTAACTAGCTATATGGTAGCCAATAGTATCGGCATGTCGGTGTTTGCACGGATGGTGTTAACTAGCTATATGGTAGCCAATAGTATCGGCATGCCTGTGTTTGCACGGATGGTGTTAACTAGCTATATGGTAGCCAATAGTATCGGCATGTCGGTGTTTGCACGGATGGTGTTAACTACTTATATGGTAGCCAATAGTATCGCCATGTCGGTGTTTGCATGGATGGTGTTAACTAGCTATATGGTAGCCAATAGTATCGGCATGTCGGTGTTTGCATGGATGGTGTTAACTAGCTATATGGTAGCCAATAGTATCGCTGTGTCGGTGTTTGCACGGATGGTGTTAACTAGCTATATGGTAGCCAATAGTATCGCCATGTCGGTGTTTGCACGGAGGGTATGGTAGCAATGACTAGAAAACGAATATCCTGGTTGTAACGCCTGCAGGCTTATTTACAAACTATCACATTTACCTAATGTATTAATCATGGAGGTAGTCTGGCGAGTAAAAGAATTATTTAAGACCGTATATATGTTTATGATGAGTATAGACATGTTGATAACTTCATCAAAGCTCGTCCAATCAATTCATCTCTACAAAAAAGCTTGGAATCACCCTCAGTGACAACATGTGTACTGTTACAAATAGGGTAGATCTTTGGGAAACAGATAATGACATGTTTGATCAATTATACGCCTTCCTCTCTCCCCTCCAACCCCCTCCCTTAAAAAATCCTAAATAAATATTCGGTAAAATCCTTTGATTTTTGACCATAATCAATCACAGCTTGATCAATATAAACTTCCATTTTGTTAATTTGAAAGTTTAGAGTTTATCAAAGTTTCTAGTCCGTTTTTTTCAAAGAAAGGCGTTCTAGCGCCGTTAATTTGGCGCCCTCAGTTTTTCGGACGATAATTTTGCACCCTCAGTTTGACCCAGGATATTATGGCGCCCTCAGTTTTGCATAGGATAATTTTGGCGCCCTCAGTTTGGCCCAGGATACTTTGGTGTCCCTAGTTCTGCCCAGGATATTTTTTTCACCCTTAGTTTGGCCAAGGATGTTTTGGACCATAATACTTTGTCTGTGAACGCTTGTTTAACAGATATGTCTTTTGTAATTTATAAATTAAAACTGACAGCATTGGACATGACTAATTTAAGCCTCCTTACACCTTATGATACATAACGGCCCAGCAAGCTTTGAGGCCAACAGGCTTCCAAGACCAAAAACCAGACTAAATTGTATCGTGTTTAAAACCATCTACATGACATTATCAGGTTACTAATAAAAATCCACACACATACAAACAATAAAAAAAAAGAAAACCAACAAACCCAAAGGCTTTTTGGTCAGCGGTTAATTTTCTAATAGTTTCTTATTTTAAATTGGTTGCTTTGTCTTCTGAACGGACTGGAAAAAAAAATAAAACAATCAAAATTCTTAACATTTAGCACATTTTTAAACATGTCGTGCCAGGCTTTTTTTAAAAAAATTCAATAGAACTGACGTATATTAATATGAAATAAACTAGTGGCTTAAGAAATCGTGGCTATTTAAGAGAGGTTAATCCCTAAGTTATATATNTATATATATATATACCAGCTGTTGTGTTCATCAATGATCCACAAGGTTTTTATTTTACTTTAGGTTTACATGAACAGCACCATACGTTAACAGGGGCTGTAGGTAAGTTCACTTTTTTACAAAAGCTTAAGTAACTGATCCTATTTTGTAAAATGTTAAATATTAAATTTCATGGAATACACATAAATTTTTTGAAACTTGTAAACCTATGAATCTACTTTTTACATGGTTTCCTTTTCCAAAATTAAAATATAAGCTAAAACAATGGCGTCATGTGATATTATTTTATTGAGAGATACACCAAACTCATTTACAACGGCTGTGTACTTTTATGTTATTTCCAAAGTAATCTTGAATTTCTAAGTATTCTACACACCTCCTGATGCACACCTTGTATTAAAATATAAACTCAAACAATGAAGTTACAGCGTTACGGATACAATGAGTGAGTAGCTTGTGAAATTATATCATTTATTATCTTTTTCATTGAAATGATGTAAATTATTTAAAATTTATTTTGATAATAAGAAGTATTATAGTTTATTTAATGTTATTTATTGACTTTATTTTTGACGAAATCATTGACGTCATTTATTGAGATGAAGAGCGTGACCATTCGAGAACATTCAAGTGGCGGAAGCCATCCGCACAGCTAGGAGTGAGAAAAAGAAGAGCCAGGAGAAAGGGAAAGGGGGGAAGAGGGCGAACATAAGCCATGTATATATATTGACAAGATTTATTGACGTGAATTTGGTACTTGATTTATTGACGTGATTTATTGACGTGAATTAGTTACCTGATTTATTAACGTGATTTATTTACGTGATTTATTGACGTGATTTGGATACTTGATTTATTAACGTGATTTATTAACGTGATTTATTGACCTGATTTATTGACCGTATTTATTGACGTTAATTAGTTACTTTATTTATTAACGTGATTTATGACGTTATTTATTGACGTGAATGGGATACTTGATTTATTGACCTGATTTATTGTTCTGATTTATTGACATGATTTCGCTACTTGATTTATTACTGTGATTTTTTATGGGAATTTAGTATTTTAATTTTTTGAAGTGAATTACTTACCTGATTTATTAACGTGATTTATTGACGTGAATTAGGTACATGATTTATTGACCTGAATTAGGTACTTCATTTATTGACGTGATTTTTTTACTTGAATAAGGTACCTAAACTATTTACGAGATTTATTGTCGTCAATTAAGGAAATATATTTATTGACGTAATTTATTGACTTGATGTATATGTTAAAATGACTAACCTTTCCTAGAATATGTATCTTAGTTTAGATAATATTATTTGTGAACTGACATGAGCCACTCTTTAAGACTGTCAGTACACGACCACACAAAGTGTCATGTAAAACTTTGGTGTTTGGGAAGATAATTGAAAAATAAGGCCGAATAACTTTCTATATTTAAACATTTTTTACCACAACATTCTGTGGGTAGGAAGAAATCAATTTAAAATTTTCCCAAGAAAGTATATTTTTGTCATAAATAATTATCATGTTAATTTATTAATATTACCAAAACTATATTAACAGTAGTTACTACACAACTTTTTTAATAAGCCCCATAACTTCTTTCATTAAGGTTTAATCTTCTTGTTTTTTAAAACTTAAACTTAAGCCAGAATACACATGTATAAAAACCTAAACTTAAGTCAGAATAAACGTGAATCAAAACCTAAACTCACGTCATAATTATCATTTATTAAACTTTAAGATCAAGTAAAAATAAACTTTTATAAAAATACAAACAACTTTTGAAAAAAAATACTATAACCAGCATATTTTAATACGAAATGAAGACCATTGAAAATGAAGAATTAGCTATCATTGCTTAAGATTATTAGCTTTAAAATTGTTTATTGCATACGTTGCTCACAAATGTTTAAAGTAAAAATTTAATTGGTGTAGAAATTGTGTCTATATTTTGTCATTGAGAAAGAACACTATCTTAAAATAGAATTTCATGAAACTTCTGATGCGCATTATTGTGTATTTCCATATTCTACGCATCAAAAAGCACATATACAAAAATATGCTAACATTGTGTTTTTAGTTAGAGAATATAGTTAAAAGGTTTGAATTTTAATTTTTTAAAATATAATTTTTAAGTTATATATAGATCCAATACTGTGAGATATTATTTTAAACTGGTTTTAGTTCAAATTTAAAATAAAAATTAACAACTTTTTAAGTAACTTAATTTAAAGTTCACACACATCAATTTAAAATAAATAATACAAATAAACTATTAAATTATTTATACTTACGTAACCTTTAAAATTAACTTACTAAGGCTAACCAATATTGCTGTTCAACTAGATCAAAACATACGGAAATAAATATTGTACTTTTGATGTATGTATATATGTAAGTGGATTTCCACTGAATTCGATCCCTATAATTAGGGATAAAATAAAATTCAAATACAATTATTTTAGTCCCAATAGCTAGATCAGAAGCGATGAGTCCCGGCTAATGAAGCGATATGTGCCGGCTAATGAAGCGATATGTGCCGGCTAATGAAGCGATATGTAGCGGCAATTGAAACGATATGTGTCGGCTATTGAAGCGTTGAGTGTCGGCTAATGAAGCGTTTTGTGCCGGCTAATGAAGCGAAATGTGTCGGCTATTAAAGCGAAATGTGTCGCCTATTAAAGCGATGTGTGCCGGCTAATGAAACGATATGTGCCGGCTAATGAAGCGTTTTGTGTCGGCTAATGAAGCGAAATGTGTCGGCTATTAAAGCGAAATGTGTCGGCTATTAAAGCGCTGTGTGCCGGCTAATGAAACGATATGTGCCGGCTAATGAAGCGTTTTGTGTCGGCTAATGAAGCGAAATGTGTCGGCTATTAAAGCGAAATGTGTCGGCTAATGAAGCGTTGAGTGTCGGCTAATGAAGCGAAATGTGCCGGCTAATGAAGCGTTGAGTGTCGGCTAATGAAGCGAAATGTGCCGGCTAATGAAGCGTTTTGTGTCGGCTAATGAAGCGTTGAGTGTCGGCTAATGAAGCGAAATGTGCCGGCTAATGAAGCGTTTTGTGTCGGCTAATGAAGCGAAATGTGTCGGCTATTAAAGCGAAATGTGTCGGCTATTAAAGCGATGTGTGCCGGCTAATGAAGCGATATGTGCCGGCTAATAAAGCGATATGTGCCGGCTAATGAGACGATATGTGCCGGCTAATGAGACGATATGAGCTGGCTAATGAGACGATATGTGCCGGCTAATGAGACGATATGAGCCGGCAAATGAGACGATATGTGCCGGCTAATAAAGCGATATGTTCCGGCTAATGAGACGATATGTGCCGGCTAATGAGACGATATGTGCCGGCTAATGAGACGATATGTGCCGGCTAATGAGACGATATGAGCCGGCTAATGAGACGATATGTGCCGGCTATTGAAGCGATATGTGCCGCCTGATAAAGCGATAAGTGCCGGCAAATGAAACGATATTTGCCGGGGAATGAAACGATATGTACCTTCTAATGAAGCCATATGTTCCGGCTAAAAAAACGATATTGGCCGACTAATGAAGCTATATATGCCGGGTAATAAAGTGATATGTACCGGCTAATGAAACAATATGTGCCGGCAAATTAAACGATATGTGCCGGCTGATAAAGTGATACGTTCCGGCAATTGAAACGATATGTGCCGGCTAATGAAGTGAAATCTGCCGGCTAATGAAACGATATGTGTCGTCTAATGAAGCGATGCGTGCCGGCTAATGAAGCGATATGTGCCGGCTAATATAACGATATGTGCCGGCTAATAAAGCGATATCTGCCGTATAGTGAAGCAATATGAGCCGGTTAATGAATCGATATTTGCCGTTTAATGAAGTGATATGTGCCGGCTAACGAAGAGATGCATGCCGGCTATGAAGCGATGCGTGCCGGCTAAAGAAGTTATATGTGCCGGCTTAAGAAAAAATATCTGCCGGCTACTTAAACGATATGTGCCGACTAATAAAACGATATGTTCCGGCTAACGAAGCGATGCATGCCGGCTAATGAAGTGATACGTGCCGGCTAATAAAACGATACGTGCTGGCTAATGAAGAGATGCGTGCCGGCTAACGAAGCGATGCATGACGGCTAATGAAGTGATATGTGTCTGTTAATAAAACGAGCGGCTAATGAATCGATGCATGTCGGCTAATTAAGCTATGCGTGCCAACAGTGTCATGTGCGCCATAGGTCCACCTAAACAGACCAAGAACGTAATTTTAAACAATCTCAAATTATATGAACATTCAATTATGAGTAGTGTTATATGCTAAACTAATTTTTGATGTGATGTAAATATGTATCCCGTTCTTGATAATGATTGTAAATTACAGAAGCGGAAATGAACGAATAATCAATAGATTAATTTTTAAATGTTTTCTTAATATAACATATTTCTTAAGCCTGTTACTTGTAGTTTTTAATTTTTCTGATTTATGGTGTAATAACATGTTATGTTTTAGATTTGAAAGAGATTTAGAACTATAACTCACAAGTTTCAGTTGGTCGCTGGCTTAGGTTTAATCGTCGTATCGCGACTTCATCTCTGCCTCGAGATATATTGCAAACACAAACAAGTTACATGACGACTTTGTTTTCCTTGGTCTTCATCTTGGTTGTTTGTTTTTTTTTTTTTTTTAAATCAAATATTTTTTATGTCCCCATTATTGCCTCTTTTTGGGACAATATGCCTAGGAAATCTTTTGTGACAAAATCTAACACTAAAAGAAATAGCAAAAGGGAAATAAATCCTTGCTATATCAACATTCAATATTAAATTCATTTCACATACTGCCTTTAAGTAACACTTGGCTGGTTAATTTTTGGTGATTGATTTATTTGATGTTTAATTAATTGTTTAAGATGTAATGTTATATTAACTCATGACTTGCCCATAGAGTTTAACTAACATTGTGGACAAGTGTTCTTAATATATCAAATGTGATGTACACAAGTGATAGTTTAACTAACATTGTGGACAAGGGATCTTAGCATGTTCAAATATGACGAAGACAAGTGATAGTTTAACTAACATTGTGGACAATTGATCTTAGCATGTTCAATTGTGATGTAGACAAGTGATAGTTTAACTAACATTGTGGACAATTGATCTTAGCATGTTCAAATGTGATGTAGACAAGTGATAGTTTAATTAACATTGTGGACAAGGGATCTTAGCATGTTCAATTGTGATGTAGACAAGTGATAGTTTAACTAACATTGTGGACGATTGATCTTAGCATGTTCAAATGTGATGTAGACAAGTGATAGTTTAATTAACATTGTGGACAAGGGATCTTAGCATGTTTAAATGTGATGTAGAAGCTCACATGATGGTTTAAAAGAATTATATATAAAGACACATAAAGGCGTGCTGGGCTTACTACAGACAAAACACTAGAAGTTCGGTGGAGTAAATAACATTTCCTAAAACATATTATACAATAACGGAATAGGGAAAGGTCTTTGACTCTAAACACATGTAGTTGTAAATATTATTACGTTTACGTCAGTGTTTTAGACTTATATTTTCTAGGTATGTAGATAACAGTGAGGTTGATAGTATTTTAAATTGTTGGACTTTACATGTTGTTTCAAGTTATGGATGTTTTATATTAATTATTTTTAACATTGGCGTGATCATTGACGTGATCATTGACGTGTTTATTGACGTGATCATCGACGTGATTATTGCCGTGATCATTGACGTGATTAATGACGTGATTATTGACGTGATTATTGACGTGATCATTGACTTAATTATTGACGTGATTATTTACCTAATTATTAACGTTACTGATTGCCGTGAGGAGCGTGACTTCTGATTGACAAATTTTTTTTGGGCTTTCAAATAGTGAAAAAAAATGTTATTAATTTAAATATTACCCTTCAATTTTAGGTTTTCTGCTTTAATATAGCTTCATCATTATCATCCGTGGCTCTACAGTCCATGCAGGGCCCAGGCGTATAATAGTTGTGAATAGTTTTGCTTGGGGGAGTTGAAAATATGGTTTATGTGTTTTAAAGACACACGTTCATTTAACTTGAATAAAAACGAAAGAACATTGCTTGTTTTTAAGAAAATGGTGAGAAATTGATCCACTTATAAATTTGTTGTCAATCATTGTATATATTCCCGCATATTTTTTCTAATAATAACAATTCACTTTATATCAATCTTTATTCCCGTTCTATACTATTCATCTAAAAATCTCAAAAAAGCTAGGCATGTAAAGTGTTTAAATAAATTTGCGGCCGAAGATATAGTAATTTTTATTTATTTCTGGTCAATTAATTCTTTAATGCAGCCGTATATATGGGTATTTTTTTAATTAGCCGTAGATATAGTAATTTTCTTTACTTTTTTATCATTATTTTTTATGCAGCCGTCAATAACACAAAGGTTACGCGCCCCTGTTCTAGGGTGTTGTAGTGGTACTTAGTTAATGTAATTAACAGGGTGTATTTAACTCCTTCATTTTAATTATTTTAAAATTTTAATTATCGCAAGTAAATGTTTTTAATATTTTTTAAAAAAAAAAAAAGTGTAATGAAAATAATTAAAAGAATAATCCTTGGCCCATTAAGCTTTCACCTTTATATGTCTTTAAATAAGAAAAAAAATAAAATAACAAAACAACAAACAAACACAAAACGTTTGTGATATAAATCTGATTTTTTTGTTGTAGTTTTGTTTTAAATATCTACCTTACATTCGGTGTAGTAAACTTTCTCTCACATATTTCAGTTATTCATTTTTTTAGGTCAGTAAATAAAATTATAAAAATAAACCTTACATTTGTTATGGATATTAAAAAAAATTATCACACATTAGTACCATTTTTAAAAGTATACTATTCTACATATTCACATTGCTGTATAAAAACCATAAAGCCGAAGCACAGAAATAAATTATAGATCTGAATGTTAATTATGTGAATACTGAGAATAGGTTCCCCCCGCCCCCATTTTTATCATTTTATCATGACACAATTTTTATCATCTCATTATTTAAATAAGAACCAACCATACTATTATTAATGCCGTTATTTTAGGAGTTAATAATTTCTTTACCCAAATTAGGATATCGTGACAAGCAGACTGACAATAGAAGATAACCTAATGACCTGTCCAGCAGCGGTTACACAATTGTCAGTTATCGTGTTGGATGTCTATATTCTTCCGTCGATGTGACGTAACGCTTTCATTAAAAAACAGTAAGGTTGTTACAAGTAAACAGAATGTCAACTACAAAGTAAAATAATTTTGTAAAAACACTCAACTCACAATTATATATTTTTTTATTCAGTTGGTAGAGGATCAACACAGTCTTTTATAAGTCTATTGAAAATTATTCGTAGAAATATATATCATTAAAAATTCCTTATTTTGGGACGGAAGCTAAATAGGGCAAACAGACTTAGAAAGTTGTATTACATTATGTGGATGAAGATAAATAGGGCACACAGATTTAGAGAGTTTTTTCACATTAGTTGCACCAAGATAAATAGGTCACACAGATTTTGAAAGTTGTGTCACATGATTTGTATCAAGATAAATAGGGCACACGTATTTACATAGTTGTGTTACATTATTTGCACCAAGATAAATAAGGCAAAAAGATTTAGTGAGTTGTGTCCCATTATGTGTATAAAGATAAATAGGGCACACAGGTTTAGATAATTGTGTCACATTTTTTTATGAAGATAAATAGGGCACACATATGTAGAGAGTTGTGTCAAATTATTTGTATGAAGATAAATAGGGGACACATATTTAGATAGTTGTGTCACATTTTTGTATGAAGATAAATAGGGCACACACATCTAGAGAAGTTTGTCACATCATTTGTATGAAGATACATAGGGCACACAGATTTAGAGAATTGTATCACATTATTTGTATAAAGATAAATAGGTCACACAGATTTAGAGAGTTGTATAAAATTATTTGTACCAATATAAATAGGGCACACACATTTAGAGAGTTGATTCACATTATTTGTACCAAGATAAATGGGGCACACAGGTTTAGAGAGTTGTGTCACATTAAGTGTATGAATATAAATAGGGCACACAGATTTAGATAGTTGTGTCAAATTATTTGCATCAAGATAAATAGGGCACACAGGTTTAGAGACTTGTGTCGTGTTATTTGTATGAAGATAAATAGGGCACACAGATTTAGAGATTTTTTCACATTAATTGTATTAATTAGAAGTACAAAGAAATATTTAAGCAATACACAATTACTTATTATTCTCATTAGTTTTGAAAAGTTTAAACTTACAAAGATGTCTGTATCAAAGAGAGATATTTAAAATTATTTTTACAACCAGTTTGGTCTATCAAATATATTTTTTAAATGTAATAATTAATTAGATCTAATTGTTTTTCTTGGTGCCGAGTTTACGGGAAGTCCAATTTGTATACAAATATTCATAGTTCAACAGCAATATTTTAAACTAAATTTGTGTAGAAATTGTGTCTGCAATTTGTCAGTGAGAAAAAACACATTATTTTAAAATTGAATTTCATCACAACTTCTGATGTGCATTTTTGTGTATTGCTTGTAACCGCTGCACCAAAAAACTGCGATTAAAAATGTGTTAAAATTGTGTTGCACTTAAGAAAATTAGGGTTAGAAAGTAAGAATTCTTTTTTTTTTCAAAAAGTATCTTTCAATTTTATCTAAAATACTGTGAGACATTAATATAAACTTGTGTTAGTTTAATTTTTTTAAAGAGAATTTTTTAATTAAATTTAAATGTAGTTTACACCAAACAAATTTAAATAAATAACACAATTTAACTATTACATTTTTTATACATACGTAAACTGTAAAATTAACATCAAGAGGATAGCTTATATGCAGTGGCGCAGCAAGAGATTTTGCCGCCTGGTTCGGTCTCTTATATTCCGCCCTTTTGGGGGCTGTCACACATTTGATCTCATTCAAAATGCGCAACTTTAATTAAAAGCTACACTGAAATATAAGATTAAGCAAACTTTACTCAATGACGATTTATGTGGTTTCACGCGTGTTACGATGTTAGAGTGCAACCTTAAACTAAAAACATATTTGAATGACCAGACAAAAAAAAAGCTCATTTTCAAATACAAAATACGGCTTCTATGGGGGAGGGGAGCTTTGAACCGTCACAGTGAGGAATGGGTCTAATTTTTCGTGTTATTTACGCCGTGTGACGAGGGGGTGAAAAATCAGCCGAAATCACGTGACGTCATTAATGGACAGCCTCTTACTTAAGTTAATCATATGATCGTTTTTATAAATAAATAAGCATTAATAAATTATTGTAATTGAAACGAAGTACATTTTAAAGGGTGGGGAACAATTTTACCATTACATGCCCTATTTATGTAGGCCTAAGGAGTGCAGTAATAAAAGAGACGCATAAGATGATAAACCTATAAATACACTATAAAAATACAAGATAGTTGCTTTGAAGGTCTCAAGAACGTTATAGGGTCACAGCCCCCCACCCACCCAAATGAGACAAAAGATATTCCAAATTTACACCCAAAAACATTAAGAATAAATATGCTTTCATTTTTTATTTATAAATATATGATTTTTTATACATCAGCATGTGAACATATTTTTTAAAAATTATTTATGAATTAACTTACTCACCTAACTTTCATAGTCGAAAAATCATTTATTATGTTATCAAAATTTTTATTATTTGTAATATCATGTTCTATGAACAATATTACAAGATTTTGTAGTCTTAAATCACTTATTGTGGAGCAAACATTTTTTTTTTTAAACTTCAATTTGGAGAAGCTCCATGTACAACTAGATACACTGATAGCAATTTTTAACATTTTTTAAAGCAAAATTGTAATGTTGGATAAAGAATTTTCCAATAGTTACGTTTAAATATATTTTAATAGATCAAGGGGTTATTTCCCCTCTTTTTAAAAAAATAATAATGCCTATTTTTGCAGTGTAGGTAACAGCCAGGGCTGGTCGTAGGCCCTTGCAACTTATGTGGTCGCAGGGGGTCCATAGCTTTCATTGGCCCAACCTATCTTAATTTTCATTTATTATCCTTAATAATACTAATACCTTATTGCTACCAAAACTGGGGCCCACGCAATCAGATTTGCATACTAAGCTGCATGGGGCCCCAAATAGCTACGACTGGCCCCGTGTACTGCCATAAAAACATGGATTCTTCCTCTTTTAATCTCGAACTTTTTTTTATCAATGTAAATAAAGACATTTTATTGATGTTCAAATTCTTCATTCAGAATCCTACATGGTATTATACACGAATATTTTCTTGCAAGGACATGTAACTCATCACCTCGTTCTTTTATTTTCCTTTATAGTTATATTTATGGATAAAAACATTTCTCGTTGTACTTTTTGCTCTAAAGATAGAACCACGTCTTCTGAATATTCCCCGGTCATATTTTTCTCCTTTTAACTTGGTATCTAAACGATATTTCCAACTCTCTATAACAGCGTTTTGTAATAGTACATATCTTTATTTCATCAAATGGGTTTGCATAGTTTGCATTAATTAAAAAAAAAGACAAGCTCTGATTGAGATTTTTTTTAAAAATTGAGGGGTAAGACTGCAATCGGACTTTAAAAAATCAAATTTGCGTCTTTTCAATTTGATTCTCATTGAGATACCATAGAAAAGTAAATGATTGCAATAAACTGAGTAATGAACTGAGTAAAATTCCAGCATCTGATCTCGTTTTACTCGTCACTTCAGGTATCAACTTTCCAAGATGCTTGAAATCTTTAAGTGTCTTTTTCTGAATTAGTTATGTTATAGTTGTGTTCATTAACGGAGAAATGAATAATCGTTCATTTTTAAGGAATAACCGCATATTAATGAAATATACAAGCTATATGTGTTAATTTAATGCAATAACAACAAAGTAAATTTAATTTTTAATAAGTTACCTTACAATTATTTAATAAAACCTTAAATAATAATATCTTTTACTACTTTCAATTTAAACACAATCGTTGAACAACTATGTCATGTAGGTCCATGTTAGCGCATTATTCTGCCAATGTCGAAATTCCACGCTAAAACTGTCGTGCGATATTAATACTACATGTATTCGGACCAGCGGTGATGTATTGTTTTTCTGTGCAGTTTTCTTATAAAAGCGACATCTGTGACGTACACCGCTTAATTTTGCAAAGAAATGGTTACCTTTTTGAACTATTTTAAATTTTAAACTGTTCTGCGTTAGTTATAACAACCAATATGTAATCAAACAAATGATGCACGAATCCGTTAATTTAAACTCAAAATTGATATTTTTTTGTTTCACTAAGGTTTCCCCCTTCAAAAGAAAAGGGGCGGTTTTCAGAAATGTCTTGGTTTATTTTTCAAATGCCCAAAAAAATGCCGCCCTTAGAATGAGTGCCGCCCGGGGCGGACCACCCCCTCCGCCCCCCTAGCTACTCCACTGCTTATATGTATGTTTAACTTTATCAATGCGCTCTGTTTCTCCCTGGATTTTTAAACAGGCATTTATTATTTAAGTGGCTTGCCACTGAACTCAATCCATTGAATTAGGGATAAACAGTGTTGCGAAGTCGGGGGAAATTTCCCTAATCGTTGGAATTTTTGAGCCAAATTTTGAGAAAAGGGAATTAGGGAATTTTTAAAGGTTTTTCCTGAAAAATGGGAATTTTTTAGATTGACCAATTTTAAAAATTAAATACATTCTTGAATGAAAATAAAAATAATAATTTTAAACATGCTCTTTTTCAAATAAGAAATACTTGTGTTTTGATGTGGCGGGAGGCTCTTTGACGTAATGTTTGTTTATTTTTAGCATGTCTAGGTTTTTTTTCGGATCTAGGTTTATTCCTGACGTTTAGGCAAGGTTTTCCCCAACATTGTCACTGACAGTTTAAGGTTAGATTAAATAATATAATTAATTGATTAGTCTTAGCCCGAATCATTATAAAATGTTTGTTACATATAGGACCAGATCAGTAATACTATGTAAATACATAACAAACTATGTAACCATGTATAATTGATTCATTATTAATAAATTTCAAAGCATTCATTTAAAAAAAATATTTTAATCAATCACAGACAAATTTAAGTTACAGGAGTATCCAAATACCTTTTTAAAAAAGGCTTAATGTTAAAGTTTTAAAGTATAATCTATATTTTGGCTTTGTAGCCAAGCTGTTAAATAAAAACATATAGATTATTGGAAACTAATAAAAAAAAATATTATTGGAAACTAATAAAAAAAAATATTATCATCATAATTTAATTTGACTTAGTTCCTAAGTTAATTAAAGTACAAATACTTGACGATTAGTTTTTTAAACAAATAATTGATCAAAATGTATCCAAAACATCTGACATATTTTAAATATAACGCGGAAGTTTTATAAATGAATTCATAGTACCAGCACTTAGCGATAAAGAACATAGATTTGTAATGTAAACTAGTTACTGACTACGAAAATAAAAATCTTTGAAGACTAGTAAGAGACAAGCGATTTTTCTATTTTAATATTGTTGGATGACATGTGGCATAAAACTAATTAAATTTATGTAAAATGTCTTTGGGATCCAGGCCATGCGGGGCTTGTGTCGCTACCTAAAGAATGCACCAGTTCCTTGGGCAATGGCCAAATTATTGCTGCTGGTCTAAAAAAAAAAAAGATTGATTAAAGAAATACAATTTTAGTGGCATGCTGGCTAATGAAGCGATGCTTGCCAGCTGTCAGTTAAACCATAAAACAACCTTAACTGATCTATAACGTACATTTAAAAAATATTGATTAAGGAAATACTATTTTAGTGGCGTGCCGTCTAATGAAGCGATGCTTGCTAACTGTGTCAGTCAACTGATCTAGAACGTACATTTAAAAAACTCCAAATCATATAAACATTCAGTTCATGGAAGAATTACATGCCAAACTAGTTTGTGATGTGATATATATATGCAATCAATTTAGGGGTAGCCTTACATACCAAACTATTTTGTGATGCGATGTATATATGCAACCAATTTAAGGGTAGCCTTACATACCAAACTATCTTGTGATGTGATGTATATATATAACCAATTTATGGGTATCCTAACAAGCCAAACTATTTTGTGATGTGATGTATATATACAACCAATTTAAAAGTAGCCTTACAGGCCAAACTATTTTGTGATGTGATGTATATATACAACCAATTTAAGGGTAGCCTTACAGGACAAACTATTGTGATGTGATGTATTTATGCAACGAATTTAAGGGTAGCCTTACAGGCCAAATTATTTTGTGATGTGATGTATATATGCAACGAATTTAAGGGTAGCCTTACATACCAAAATATCTTGTGATGTGATGTATATATGCAACCAATTTAATGATAGCCTTACATACCAAATTATTATGTAATGTGATGTATATATTCAACCAATTTAAGGGTAGCCTTACATACCAAACTATTTGTGATGTGATGTATATATACAACAAAATTAAGGGTAGCCTTACAGGCCAAACTATTTTGTGATGTGATGTATATATACAACCAATTCTTGACGCATAATCAGAAAATAATGTCGTCCACAGACAATGACGACTGATCTGTTGGTAAGTGATGCAGTTTTCACAGGACACTTCTAGGAGTGTTCCACGCATTATCCAGCCACCTAACTAGTGTTAGGTACCCATTAGAAGCTGGGTGACTCAAGGACATTATCCGTCCACCTAACTAGTGTTAGGTACCCATTAGAAGCTGGGTGACTCAAGGACATTATCCAGCCAACTAACTAGTGTTAGGTACCCATTAGAAGCTGGGTGACTCAAGGACATTATCAAGCCACCTAACTAGTGTTAGGTACCCATTAGAAGCTGGTTGACTCAAGGACATTATCAAGCCACCTAACTAGTGTTAGGTACCCATTAGAAGCTGGGTGACTCAAGGACATTATCCAGCCACCTAACTAGTGTTAGGTACCCATTAGAAGCTGGGTGACTCAAGGACATTATCCAGCCACCTAACCAGTGTTAGGTATCCATTAGAAGCTGCGTGTCTAAAGGACATTACCCAGCCATCTAACTAGTGTTAGGTACCCATTAGAAGCTGGGTGACTCAAGGACAATATCCAGCCACCTAACTAGTGCTAGGTACCCATTAGAAGCTGGGTGACTCAAGGATGTCCTAGGCCCGGGGAACAAATCCTAGCCTACACATGGATTCGAACCCGTCGAGCTCGCTGCCATAAAACCACAGTAATTAGCATAAGAATGTGTTTCGCTCGCTTGTATGAAGATAAAACTTTTGAAAAGGACGATATACGTGTTTTTCTATAGGGGTTGAAAAAATTATTTTGATTGCAATAACACTTTTAACTTATTACTTTTGTAATAGTCCAAATTTATTATATCGCAATTTTCACCATTGAACTTTTTCAATATGATCATATCTTACACATAAATGGAATGTGCTAATATGCTGTGTGCAAAGATGAACAATTATCCATATACATAGTTACATATACCTTAAGGTGTGGTGGCCGACTACAGACAACTAACTTCCTGGTCGGTGGAGTAAATAAAATTTCCTAAAACATTAGATACAATAACGGAATAGGCCAAGGTCTTGGACTCTAAATACAGCTTGTTGTAAAAATCATTATCTTTACGTCAGTGTTTTGGGCGTATATTTTATACAAGTCCTAAAGACTAACAATGTAACTGCATATTTAGCAGTGATTCTAGTTTTCTAATCAATTTTTGGACGTAAACTTTTTTTTTTGAGTTAGGTATGTTAAACTATTGAAATTATAAATAAGTTTTAGCTCTTACCTTGCAAACTAGCCATTTTGTGCGATTGGTAGGTTAGTACTAATTGCCCTTTGGGATCTAATATTTTATGAGTGCATTTCTATTCAGATCGTTAGCTTAGGACTAGATGTTTGTTTAGATGGGTAGTTTACTACTAGCTGTTTGTTTAGATGGGTAGTTTACTAATAGATGTTTGTTGAGACTTTTTCTTTGGATACTTCGGATTCCACCGCAGCTAAGTTCCTTCATTTTTTAATTTTTATTTTCGTTTTGTTTGTGTCTTGTATGTTTACTACTAGATGTGCGTTTAGATGGGTAATTTACTACTAGATGTTTGCATAGATTTTTAGTTTACCTCTAGATGTTTGTTTAGATGGGTAGCTTACTATTTGATTTTTGTTTAGATGGGTAGCTTACTATTTGATTTTTGTTTAGATGGGTAGTTTAGTACTATATGTTTGTTCAGATGGGTTGTTTAGTGCTAGATTTTTTTCAAAATGGGTAACGTATTACTAGATGTCTGTTTCGATAGGTACCTTACTACTAGATGTTTGTTCTTGTCTTTCTCATTTCATATTATTGTGACATGGAATTCAAGATTTTTTTACAATGATAAAAATAAAGTCTTAAAAATTCAAATCGATCGAAGGGTAAGTAATTAAATGATTGAATTTTAAAATTATTTTATTTATCTCTTTTTTCATGTTAATTTTTTAAGATAGAGTATTGTGGTGTGTAGTGTGTAATATCTTTAATAACCTTTTATATCGCGCAATATGGTGCGCATTATTTTGACAGAACTTTTTAAAAAATATATTCATGATCAGTGCGCATTATATTAAACACGTTTTAAGAGAAATGAAAAGAATTTTGTATTTTTGGATTGTTTTGCCCTTTGTATAATACTAAACATCCTTATAGTTATAAGATAAAAGCCTCAGAGCCATACTTGTAAGAAATCACCTTCCCACAATGAAAGCACATACTTG
Organism: Radix auricularia; assembly: GCA_002072015.1. Classification (NCBI taxonomy): domain Eukaryota; kingdom Metazoa; phylum Mollusca; class Gastropoda; family Lymnaeidae; genus Radix; species Radix auricularia. The sequence continues at coordinate 112,971 of MUZC01000572.1, read as the reverse complement.
AACAAAAGGTGGCAACCGTAACCGTTGCAATACTTGTCCATATGTGGTTGAAATTAACCAAATTTCTTTCCCTCTTGAACAAATCGTAATAAAAGATGGATTCACTTGCACCAGTCGCAACGTGATTTATTCAATTATTTGCAAGAGATGTAATAAAATTTATGTGGTGGAGACAGGTCGTCGTCTTAGAAATCGGTTTAGAGAACACCTGTACAATATAAAGAAATAATCACAGTGTCCTGTGTCTAAACATTTTAACAGTGCTGACCACGATGGTATTTTGCATATTGTAGTTACTGGTATTCTATATGCAACCAATAACCATGATAGAGTCCACATGGAAAATAGACTCATAAAACGATTTGGTACTTTGGCTCCATATGGAATTAACCAAATCCACAATTTTACCTGACTGCAAAATCATTTTCATGTTGTGGTTTTCACTGTTACTTTAAATACTTCAACATCCTCCTTTTTCTAATATTCCATGTCCGTGTTTATTTTTGTCTTCATTTCTTTTTATTTTATCACATATACTTTAATTTGTTTTAGTTTTAAGATATATGTAAGTAATTGTTTGTGTACTGATGAAGGCATGAGCCGAAACGTCTACCATTATTTGTATTAGTTGATAATAAAGCTTTAATTTATTGTTTCCTTACACAAATAGTCTGTGTAATTTGTTTTTCTTTTCGTTTATTCCGATACTTAAGAAATATTCAACCATTCCGACCTATTTCTGTGGACTTAACTGTCGAAATTTTGTCATTTTTTCTAGTTTTTCTGAACTGATATTCTAAGGGCGTGTATTAAATTTATCTTCCTCTCTAGTCTTTATCAACTGTATTCTAAGGGCCTTTAAATGTTTAATCACTTTATATTATGGAAAAAAGGCCGTTTGTCTATAAAATTTTGATATTCATGTAAAATGTTCCATAAGTTATCAGAATACATAATGAAAGAAACAAGGTCATGTCGGTTTCCACAAAAAATAAATCGAAACATGTATAGACATATAGATAAATAGAATAAGGCACAGAAATTAATCGAGTCTTGTGTAGACATATGAAAAAAAAAGAATAAGACATATAAGTACAGCAAGACATGTAAAGACATAAATATAGAGAAAAAGAAACAGAAATAGAGCGAGACATGTAAAGACATACATATAGAGAAAAGAAAAAGAAATAGAGCAAGACATGTAAAGACAAAAATATAGAGAAAAAGGAACAGAAATAGAACGAGACATGAAATGACATATAAATAAAAAGTGGCCCTAAAATCTTATAAAATATTTATGGTTGTTTTGGCCTATATTGATAGTGATTTATTGTTTAGTGGCCCTACAATCTTAAACAATCTTTATGGCTGTGTTTGCCTGTTGGTTAGTGATGTAGTGTTTAGTGGCCCTACAATCGAATACAATATGTATGGCTGTGTTGGCCTGTTTGTCTGTTAGCTAAGTGATGTAGTGTTTAGTGGCCCTACAATATAACACAATCTTTATGGCTGTGTTGGCCTGTTGGTTAGTGATGTAGTGTTTAGTGGCAATACAATCTAATAAAATCTGTATGGCTGTGTTGGCCTGTTGGCTAGTGATTTAGTATTTACTGGGCCTACAATCTAAAAGAAATTTTATGGCTGTGTTGGTCTGTTGGCTAGTGATGTAGTGTTTAGTGGGCCTACAATCTAATGAAATCTTTATGGCTGTGTTCGCCTGTTGGCTAGTGATGTAGTGTTTAATGGCCCTACAATCTAATAAAATCTGTATGGCTGTGTTGGCCTGTTGGCTAGTGACCCATTGTATAGTCGCCAAGGCTTTTAAAGGAACCTGGTAGATAAAGATATCTGAATACTTGTTTAGGAAAAAGGCAGAGCACTATATTCTTTCAAATTATATTTTTATATTAATTTCCTTGAAATTATTGCAATGGATGTTAACTATTTTATAGGATAGAGAAAAAATCTCTGTCTTAAATCAATATTAGACTAATTTAAGATGACCTAAAAATAAATCTTTGTTAGTTAAATAAAATATAAAGAAAATTATTCATTAAATCGATAAAGAGTCGGCCAAATCATAACATGGACTTATATTTCCTATAAAGTGTCGGCCAAATCAGACCATGGACTTATATTTCCTATAAAGTGTCGGCCAAATCAGACCATGGACTTATATTGTCTATAAAGTGTCGGCCAAATCAGACCATGGACTTATATTGCCTATAAAGAGTCGGCCAAATCAGGCCATGGACTTATATTGTCTATAAAGAGTCGGCCAAATCAGGCCATGGACTTATATTGTCTATAAAGAGTCGGCCAAATCAGACCATGTACTTATATTGTCTATAAAGAGTCGGCCAAATCAGGCCATGTACTTATATTGTCTATAAAGAGTCGGCAAAATCGAATCATGGACTTATATTGTCTATAAAGAGTCGGCCAAATCAGATCATGGACTTATATTGTCTATAAAGAGTCGGCCAAATCAGGCCATGTACTTATATTGTCTATAAAGAATCGGCAAAATCAAATCATGGACTTATATTGTCTATAAAGAGTCGGCCAAATCAGACCATGGACTTATATTGCCTATAAAGAGTCTGCCAAATCAGACCATGGACTTATATTGTCTATAAAGAGTCGGCCAAATCAGACCATGGACTTATATTGTCTATAAAGAGTCGGCCAAATCAGACCATGGACTTATATTG
>MUZC01000572.1:63356-82570 GCA_002072015.1 Radix auricularia | reverse complement strand
GAAAGCCTGATCATTAGTTTTTCGTAAGCACATGATTTAGTAAGGGCTTTGTCTATCATTAATATCTGTAAGCGCGCAACTGAACCATGACATAACAGGTTGCTAATGACATCTGCGTGCTATTCTGTTCATTTTATGTGAGGTATTTGAACAATAACATAACGGTCAGCTAGTATAAAATTCATAACAATATGTTCCTTATATTTGAGGCAACTGAACCATAAAGTGACGGCTAGATTGTAAGGATGACACTCAGGGTGATCTTTGACTGTAGAAATGTTATAAATAAAACTACATTGGGATCTCTTGAAATATAATTATCAATGAAATATTACATTAATTAGTTTAAGTGAACGCTCTGCTAATTTTTCTCTGTTTTCCTTCGCTAATGTCTTCATTTGTTTATTACTCAGTTGTGTTTGTTATGTTTTTGAATTTTTTTTCATCTTTTTATATGAGATTCCATTAAGAAATAAACTTCATTTCTCTCCATCTAGAGTAATTTAGACAAAACAAATTTAAGATTTTTTTTTGTAATTTTTAAATGAAAAAAAAAAGAAAAACAAAGTAACAATCTTTTAGAAATTACTTATTCTAGGAAATCGATCCATTGGTTTGTAAGTAAATGCTGTCGATAATTCAAAATTCATGTTTAATATTCGCACACGTAGGATGACTAAAGAAATCTTTGACGCCTTAGGAACTTCGCTTATAAAGGTAATTCAGGTAAAAGCCAATCATTTGCAGATGATACTCAACTTTACACTTACACGGATCCCTCTGATATTGACTTCACTGTCCAATTGATCCAGGAAAGCATTGGGGAGGTAAAGTCTTGGATGACTCTAAGCAAGCTTAAACTGAATGATAATAAGACAGAAGCACTGCTATTCTGTAACAATAAATCCCGCAGTACTTTGATTCTTCCAAATTCTATTCAGGTGGCTAGTTCTGATATACTTTTCACAACATCGACTAGGAATCTTGGCTACATTATCTCTGACAACATGTCTATCAACAACTTCATCAATCACATTTGTCGCTCTGCCTATACTGTCATTCGTCAGATCAGTGCAATCCGTCATTACTTAACAGACAGTGCAACAAAAACTCTAGTCTGTTCTCTTGTTCTAGCTCGTTTGGATTACTGCAATTCTCTTCTGTCAGGTGCGCCAAAACAATGCATTGAAAAACTACAGAGAGTTCAAAATTCAGCTGCAAGATTAGTTCTAAGGGCAAAAAAAAACATGACCATGTTACTCCGCTACTTTACTCTCTTCATTGGCTACCTATACAAGCCCGAATTGATTACAAACTGGCCGTTCTGTGTCACAACTTCTTTTCTACTCAAGCCCTTCATATCTTATTGAACTTTTGTCAGTCTACTCACCAAGTCGTCAGCTGCGCTCCTCTGCGGATACACGCATTCTCTGTGTTCCTAAGATAAGAACTAAATCTTTTGGCGAAAGGTCATTCTCCTTTTATGCAGCGAAACAATGGAATTCTTTTCCATTACACATCCGTAGCATTTCAACTGCTAAGTCATTTAAGACTGCCCTTAAGACACATCTCTTAAAATTTTTTTTTCAAAAATAATAAAACCACATTTCTGTAATTGATTAGCGTAGCTGATGTATTGAGTATACCGTATTGTTATTTATGTAGTTAATATGCTATGAATGTTTCTTTTTATTTATATATGTATTTTCGTTTCCATGTAAAGCGCTGTGAGCCTGGCTCCTTGCTGGGATACAGCGCTATATAAATCATCATTTTATTATTATAATTATTATTAATTAAAAATTGAGTTTAAAATGTTAACCAAAAATGGATAAAGAATACCTACAAAACAAATGAGTTGATTCTGTTTTTGAAATGTTCTTTATTTTTTCAAGTTTTATCAAAATAATTTATACAATTGTTTTTTTTAGAATGCAGATACTTATTTCTGCTCACATTTTAAAGATGACACCAAAACAGTTTTAATTTTAATTGAAATATTTGAGATATAAATATAAGAGATTAAAAAAAGAGATGGAACATATAGCTAGGGTTCTATGTTGACAAATCATGCCTTTTTGTGCTACAAACACCAAACCTGGCACAAATGTTCATTTTTGTATGCTGAATAAAATGCGATACAGAGCCACGGCAAAATTTTGATCAGTTTCTATTTATAGCAACATTAAAAATGGCAGCTTAAAGAAATTCATGTAAGGGGGACAACTGATAATTTTTAAGCTACAAACACCAAACCTGGCACCAAACCAGTTTATAATCTCAGGTCCCTTACATCACTGGATCCAAGATTTCCTATTGGGTAGGGAGCAAACTGTAATAATTAATGGTTCTAAATCTACACCAATAAAGGTTAACTCAGAAGTTCCACAAGGAACTGCCCTAGGTCCCTTACTATTTTTAATTTATATAAATGAATTACCCAACAATATCTCAACAGGAACGAAAGTTAGGTTATTTGCTGATGATTGTATAATCTATAGAACAATCAAGTCAGAATAAGATAGCAAAATTTTACAAAAAGACTTAGATGAATTAATAAAATGGGAAACTAACTGGAGTATGTCTTTCCACCCAGAAAAATGTCAACTGCTAAGAGTAACAAAGAAAAATAAACAAATAAATTCAAAATATTTCATTCATAACCCAAACTAAAGATGCGAAATACTTAGGAGTCATAATAAATGAGAAACTATCTTGGAAATTCCCATGTCAATGAAGTTATTAAAAAATCAAACAAAACCTTGGGCTTTATAAAAAGAAACTTTTAAAAATGTAACGAAGATATAAAACTAAAATGCTATCTCACCCTGGTGAGACCTATACTAGAATATGCATCTTCAGTATGGGACCCATCCACCAAATAAAATATTGATAAGTTAGAACAAATCCAAAAAAGAGCTGCCAGATTCATTACTGGAGAATATTCAAAACTGACAAGAGTAACACCATTAGTTAAATCATTAAATTCTTGAAACACTAGAGGTTAGAAGAACCAAGAGTAAATTAGTAATTATACATAAGACAATTAATTCTAATTTAGAAATACAACACAAAGATAACCTAATACAACCCTTAAATAGACATAAAGACAAAAACACCTTTCTTTTTCCATATGCAAGAACAAACACATACAAGTTTTCTTTCTTTCCGTCCGGTATTCGGGCGTGGAATGGGTTGCCTGAAGAAACCAGGAGAGCCACCACTTTATCATCTTTTAAAAGTCTAGTAAGAATACAGGACTAAACACAAACCATAGAAATACGTATGACGCAATAATCTTCTGTACAGAAGGAGCGTCTGTAACATATAAGATAAGATGTAGTCTTTTACAGCTGTTTCAATGTAGTCTTATACTGTAGTTACAATGTAGTCTAATACAGCAATCAAAATGTAATCTTATACAGCAGTGACAAAGTAAACTTATACAGCAGTTACAATGCAGTTTTGTGCAGCAGTTACAATGTTGTCTTATACAGTAGTTACAATTTACTCTTATAGAGCAGTTACAATGTAGTCTAATACATTTGTAAAACTGTGAGTCTTAGGTAAACAGTTCATCTTCCAACTCATGTTTTTTTTTGTAAATATGTATTCATTTTTTTTTCGGAAAATACATCAATACTTTTAGACATATTATCTGATTAATGAGAAATTAATTGTTTTAACTATCGGTATGCGGACCTTCAAAAAAGGGAACATTAAAAAAAATATTAACAACAATTGACCGAATAGTGGAACTGTAATTTTATTTTCTTAAATTATAGAAATCTTGTTTCCCAGAAAATATTCATTGAAGTTTAAATATATTCATTTTTATAGTTCGTTTAAATACATGTTTCTTTGCTAAAACACTTTTCAGATATTTGATATGATTCAGAAAGTTGATATTTTTTATAAATATCTCACAATCGTTTCAAACGTCTCTTTAAGGACAATTAGTTTTATTACGTGATAATGTTCATATTGCCCCTTTATACTTGAGGGAGTGTACGCCCTAAAATGGTCTATTAATACATTGTTTTGCTGAACTCATCAGTGAGTGAGTGAATGAATAAACGAGTGAGTGAGTAAACGAGTTAACGCTTTGCATTTTATTCAAATCGATAATGAAATTTCGAAGGAACAAATAGTTTTATTTGTCCTACAATGTTGGCCAACAATTAGTTTCATTTGTCATACAATGTTGGCCAACAATTAGTTTCATTTGTCATACAATGCAGGCCAACAATTAGTTTTATTTGTCCTACAATGTTGGCCAACAATTAGTTTCATTTGTCCTACAATGCAGGCCAACAATTAGTTTTATTTGTCCTACAATGTTGGCCAACAATTAGTTTCATTTGTCATACAATGTTGGCCAACAATTAGTTTCATTTGTCATACAAGGTTGGCCAACAATAAGATTCATTTGTCCTACAATGTTGGCCAACAATTAGTTTCATTTGTCATACAATGTTGGCCAACAATTAGTTTCATTTGTCCTACAATGTTGGCCAACAATTAGTTTTATTTGTCCTACAGTGTTGGCCAACAATTAGTTTTATTTGTCATACAATGTTGGCCAACAATAAGTTTTATTTGTCCTACAATGTTGGCCATTAATTAGTTTCATTTGTCCTACAATGTTGGCCAACAATTAGTTTTATTTGTCCTACAATGTTGGCCAACAATTAGTTTTATTTGTCATACAATGTTGGCCAACAATTAGTTTTATTTGTCCTACAATGTTTGGCAACAATTATTTCATTTGTCATACAATGTTGGCCAACAATTTGTTTCATTTGTCATACAATGTTGGCCAACAATTAGTTTCATTTGTCCTACAATGTTGGGCAACAATTAGTTTCATTTGTCCTACAATGTTGGCCAACAATTAGTTTCATTTGTCATACACTGTTGGCCAACAATTAGTTTTATTTGTCATACAATGTTGGCCAACAATTAGTTTTATTTGTCATACAATGTTGGCCAACAGCTAGTTTCATTTGTCATACAATGTTGGCCAACAATTAGTTTCATTTGTCATACAATGTTGGCCAACAACTAGTTTCATTTGTCATACAATGTTGGGCGTATTACGTGTAAACGAAGTTGTGAATATTTAAAATGTCTTTAGAGATACATAATTTGTTATTACTTAAAATTCTAATTATAATTCTGTAATTAGTATGTGAACTTTACGTGGAAAGCGATGGTCCAAGTCAAATATTTTTAATTTAGGAATAAGTATAAACACGTATATAAATAAATGCTTTTCTTGTTGTGGTAATCAACTAAGGGACAGCCGGATATCCGCATGCCGCATATCCGGACCGTATATCGAGATTTTTGCCACTATCTGGATTCGGCAAATACTTTTTCATACCTAATAGTATTCGGATATCTGTGTTGTTAGGAATTTTAAAAAATTCAATTGAATTAACATTATAAGTTCATAAAAAATATATATATAAAACGTATAAAACAATAACCAGAAATAACATATTCGCGAGGGATTTATAACAAACAATTTTAAAGTGTTAATTCTTTTACCTATAATGAATATTATTTTTCACGTGATGCACATTTCTGGCAGGTCGAGACGGCTGTTGGAGGGGAGGTACAACATGCCACCTAAAAGATTGTGGAACGTCCTTGGACGGACTTTCTTACTCGCCATAAGTAAATTTTTATCAAATTAGGACATAAACAAACTGATTTTACCTGAGTTTTTTTATGCGTGTTATAATATTAATAGTTGATTCTAGCATACATTTTCATTTAATATATATTTAGTTTTCACATTTTCTATATTTCATTGGTAAGCTAATTGAAAAATTATCAATATACATTATTCTCTCAGACATTACATACAATAATGGAATAGGCCAAGGTCTTGTTGTAAAATTATTACGTTTATGTCAGTGTTTTAGACTTATATTTTCTACTGATAACTAAGATGTTACATTTTTAGTGCATTGATAACAACGATTTTATTTGTATTTAAAAAATTTTTTCATAACCGTTTGTTTGAAGTTATGTATGTTCAATATTAAAATTTATTATTATGTTCTAGTTCTTAAATGAACAAAATAGACATTTTGTCAGATGGGCAGTTAACTACAAGTCGTTTTTTAGGATATAATAATTTAGTACCAGCTGTCTGTTGATTCGGTCATACATACACTCATAAAAATTGATTTGGTCATACATACACTCATAAAAGATGATTTAGCCATACATACACTCATAAACATCAATTTGGTCATACATACACTCAGAAAAAATTATGTGGGTCATACATACACTCATAAAAATTCATTTGGTTATACATACACTTATAAAAATTGATTTGGTCATACATACACTCATAAAAATTGATTTGGTCATACATACACTCATAAAAATTGATTTGGTCATACATACACTCATAAACATTGATTTGGTCATACATACACTCATAAAAAATTATGTGGGTCATATATACACTCATAAAAATTGATTTGGTCATACATACACTCATAAAAAATTATGTGGGTCATATATACACTCATAAAAATTGATTTGGTCATACATACACTTATAAAAATTGATTTGATCATACATACACTCATAAAAATTGATTTGGTCATACATACACTCATAAAAATTGATTTGGTCATACATACACTCATAAAAAATTATGTGGGTCATACATACACTCACGAAAATTGATTTTCTCTTTGGAACGTCCTTGATTTTTGATTGACATTTTATTGTTAAGATATTATTTTTTTAATCCATTAACTTTATTATACATACATAAAGGCGTGGTGGGCTGACAAAAACAAAAATCTACCAGCTCGGTGGAGTGAATACAATTTTTTTAAAGCATAAATACAATAGAGGAATAGGCCATATATATATATTTATTTATTCATTTATTTTTGAAGAATTTACCTGAAATATTTATAGTAAGCGGGAAATTACTTATTTAAAGTAATTAATTAACTTTTTAATCGTCATGATTTATTGACTATATCGATTTTTTTCAATTATACAAAATGTTTTAGGTGATTAATGACGATATTTTTTAAAGATGGCTTATAAAGTCTAAGTGATAATTGGAATTATCATTGACGTGTTAAATCACGTGATATACATGGCTGTAATCAGATTCAAACACCACACTACCAATGTACATGGCTCTAATAAGCCACAAAACAACACACTACCTTTTACATAGCTCTAACAAGCCACCAAACAACACACTAACAATGTACATGGCCCTAATAAGCCACCAAACAACACACACTACCAATGAACATGGCTCTAATAAGCCACCAAACAACACACCACACTACCAATGTACATGACTCTAATAAGGCAACAAACACCACACTACCTTTTACATAGCTCTAAAAAGCCACCAAACAACACACTAACAATGTACATGTCTCTATTAAGCCACCAAACAACACACCACACTACCAATGAACATGACTCTAATAAGCCACCAAACAAAACCACACTACAAATGTACATGACTCTAATAAGCCACCAAATAACACACCACACTACCAATGTACATGACTCTAATAAGCCACCAAACAACACCACACTACAAATGTACATGACTCTAATAAGCCACCAAACAACACACCACAAAACCAATGAACATGACTCTAATAAGCCACCAAAAAACACCACACTACAAATGTACATTACTCTAATAAGCCACCAAACAACACACCACACTATTAATGTACATGGCCCTAATAAGCCACCAAACAACACACTAACAATGTACATGGCTCCAATAAGCTACCAAACAACAAACCACACTACCAATGTACATGACTCTAATAAGCCACCAATCAACACACCACACTAACAATGTACATGTCTCTAATAAGCCACCATACAACACACCACACTACCAATGTACATGACTCTAATAAGCCACCAAATAACACACAACACTTTTAATGTACATGGCTCTAATAAGCCACGAAACAACACACCACACTACCAATGTACATGGCTCTAATAAGCCACCAAACAACACACCACACTACCAATGTATATGACTCTAATAAGCCACAAAACAACACACCACACTACCAATGTACATGGCTCCAAATAAGCCACCAAACAACACACCACACAACCAATGTACATGACTCAAATAAGCCATCAAAAAACACACCACACTACCAATGTACATGACTCAAATAAGCCACCAAACAACACACCACACTATCAATGTACATGGCACTAATAAGCCATCAAACAACACACCACACTACCAATGTACATGACTCTAATAAGCCACCAAACATCACACCACAAAACCAATGTACATGACTCTAATAAGCCATCAAACAACACACCACACTACCAATGTACATGACTCTAATAAGCCACCAAACAACACACTAACAATGTACATGACTCTAATAAGCCACCAAACAACACACCACACCAAAATGTACATGGCTCTAATAAGCCAAAAAACAACACACCACACCACCAATGTACATGGCTCTAATAAGCAACGAAACAACACACCACACTACCAATGTACATGGCTCTAAAAAGTCACCAAAAAACACACCACACTACCAATGTACATGACTCTAATAAGCCGCCAAACAACACACCACACTACCAATGTACATGACTCTAATAAGCCACCAACAACACACCACACTACCAATATACATGACTCTAATAAGCCACCAAACAACACATCACACTACCAATATACATGACTCTAATAAGCCATTAAACAACACACCACACTACCAATGTACATGACTCTAATAAGCCACCAAACAACACACCACACTACCAATGTACACGACTCTAATAAGCCATCAAACAACACATCACACTACCAATGTACATGACTCTAATAAGCCACCAAACAACACACCATACTACCAATGTACATGACTCTAATAAGCCACCAAACAACACACCACACTACCAATATACATGACTCTAATAAGCCACCAAACAACACACCACACTACCAATGTACATGACTCCAATAAGCCACCAAACCACACACCAAACTACCAAGGTACATCACTCAAATAAGCCACCACACAACACATCACACTACCAATAGACATGACTCTAATAAGCCACAAAACAACACACTACACTACCAATATACATGACTCTAATATGCCACCACACAACACATCACACTACCAATACACATGACTCTAATAAGCCACCAAACAACACACCACACTACCAATATACATGACTCTAATAAGCAACCAGAAAAAACACACCTCACTACAAATGAACATGGCTCTAATTAGCCACCAAACAACACACCACACTAACAATGTACATGGCTCTAATAAGCCACCAAACAACACACCACACTACCAATGTAGATGACTCTAATAAGCCACCAAACAACACACTACACCACCAATGTACATGGCTCTAATAAGCCACCAAACAACACACCACACTACCAATGTACATGACTCTAATAAGCCACCAAATAACACACAGCACTATCAATGTACATGGCTCTAATAAGCCACCAAACAACACACCACACTACCAATGTACATGACTCTAATAAGCCACCAAACAACACACCACACAACCAATGTATATGGCTCTAACAAGCCAACAAACAACCCATCAAACCACAAATGTACATGGCTCTAATAAGCCACCAAACAACACACCACACTACCAATGTATATGGCTCTAAAAATTCACCAAAAACACACCACACTACCAATGTACATGACTCTAATAAGCCACAAACAACACACCACACTACCAATATACATGTCTCTAATAAGCCACCAAACAACACACCACACTACCAATGTACATGACTCTAATAAGCCACCAAACAACAAACTACCAATGTACATGGCTCTAATAAGCCAACAAACAACACACCACACTACCAATATACATGACTCTAATAAGCAACCAAACAACACACCACACTACCAATTTACATGTCTCTAATAAGCCACCACACAACACATCACACTCCCAATATACATGACTCTAATAAGCCACCAAACAACAAACCACACTACCAATGTACATGGCTCTAATAAGCCGCCAAACAACACACGACACTACCAATGTACATGGCTCTAACAAGCCACCAAACAACACACCACACTACCAATGTATATGACTCTAAAAAGCCACCAAACAACACACCACACTACCAATGTATATGACTCTAAAAAGCCACCAAACTATACACCACACTACCAATATACATGGCTCTAATAAGCCACCAAACAACACACCTCACTACCAATGTACATGACTCTAATAAGCCACCAAACAACACAACACACTACCAATGCACATGACTCTAATAAGCCACCAAACAACACACCACACTTTCAATATACATGACTCTAATAAGCCACCAAACAACACACCACACTACCAATGTACATGACTCCAATAAGCCACCAAACCACACACCACACTACCAATGTACATCACTCCAATAAGCCACCAAACAACACACCACACAACACTACCAATGTACATGTCTCTAATAAGCCACCAAACAACACACCACACTACCAATGTACATGACTCTAATAAGCCACCAAACAACACACCACACTACCAATGTACATGACTACTGTGATGTGATCCTCGTCGACTACAACAAGCAAACAACAACATGATGGGTAACTTGCTATTAGATTCGTTGTTTTGATGGTCAGTTCAGTCTCCTTGTCTTTAAGAAACACTTCTCTTTGTATTGAGCTTACTTTAAGCATGCCATCCATAGATTACATTAGTGAATTAAATAGAACCGACGCGTTTTAATATTAAGTGAACAACTGACTTAAGAAATCGTTTCAGAAAATAAGACGTAACTCCCTATGGGAAATTTGAACATTTTTACAAAGAAATTTCTCTAAAGAAATCTTTGAAATGTTAAAGTTATTATGACTTTAAGAAGTATATTGACTCAGTGTCATTAATTGACTGATTTTTTGACTGATTTATTGACTAGTTTTTTGACTGATTTATTGACGTGATTGATTGACTGATTTATTGACGTGATTTATTGAATGATTTATTGACGTGATTTATTGACGTGATTTATTGACTGATTTATTTCTATTTTTATGTATTAAAATTACTAAGAATCCATAGAATAAATATCTTTGTTTTTATGAAATTATTTCTGATCTAAAAAGAGCAACTGTGTAAGAATTACAGCAAATAACTAAACACAGTTTTATGTAGAAGTCTGGTGTTGATAGAACAACACGGACAATTAACTTTCTATATTTAATTTTTTTTTAAAAATCACAAGAATCAATAAGTAGAAATGAAGCAATTCACAATATTCCCCACAAAGTATATTTCATAATATTAATTAGCATGATAGTAAATTAAGTTAATAACTTATCAAAACTGACATAAATATTAACAATAGTTACTTAAAGTGTCCTACTTATTAATAAAGTCCCATAATATTTTTAATCGACGTTTAATGTTTTCGTTTATTAAAACGTAAGCTCAAGTCAGGATACATATTTATTAAAATTTAAGCTTAAGTCGGAATAAACATTTATTAAAATTTAAGCGCAAGTCAGAAGAAATATCGAGTAAAATTTAAGCTCAAGTCAGAATAAACATTTATTAAAATTTAAGCTCAAGTCAGAAGAAATATTGAGTTAAACTTAAGCTCAAGTCAGAATAAACATTCAATAAAATACTATTAAAGTTAAAAAGATGAAATAAGAATGATTAATGTCAACATCAACGTATTTTAAAACAATATGAAGACCAAGGTGAATAAACAATTAGCAATCAAGGCTTAGAATGTATATCTTTAACATTGTTAGATGACTTCTTTTGTATACAAATATTCATAGTAAAACAGAAATATTTTGATCTAAATCGGTAAAGTAATTTTGTGAATATTTTGTCAATGATAAAGATCACTTTATATTGTGATATAATTTTATTGCAACATCTGATGCGCATTATTGTGTATACACAGTAATCGCTGCACCAAAATGCTTCGTTACGAATATATGTTAGCATTGTGTTGTTCTTGAGAAAAATTAGGATAGAAGGCAAGAAACTTAATCTTTTTAATGCAATTTTAAATTTTATATACAAAACTATACTGTTTGACAATTTTATAAACATGTGTGAGTTAAACAATTTTAAAATATGTTTTATCTTAGTAATTTTAAACGGAAGTTGAAACAAAGAGCTATCAATAAAAATTACCATATTAAATTTTTTATTGTTTATAATTACGTAAACTGTAAAATTAACTTACATTGGTTAACGTATGTGTACATTTAAGTATTATGCAGCTACTCAGAATATGGTATGTAAAAAAATACAGTAATGTCAGTGGCATGCCACTGAACTCGATACCTATAACTAGGGATACAATGTCATTCAAATGCCATGATTTTCGGCCCAACTAGTTATCACTAGTTTCGAAAAAAAGCCATATCTAGTCTCTATATTATACTGTTTCTCACTTTAACTGTTAAATTTATTGATACGAACGTAAATTATAAAATTAATATCTTAAGGAAAATCTTTTATAAAAAATCTGTCTTTTCAACTGCATAAAGTTGATTGACCTATTTTTATAAGTGTATATATGGGGCATACATTTAAGCCATATAATTGGTGTTATATTAAAGTTCAACAGCTATGATTTTAGTCCCAACCAATTAAAAACAAAATCTGAATAACCATAACAATGTCTCTAATTTTTTCCACGTTGTAATGTATTACTGTTAATAATATAGACATAAAATCAACATAATCTAAACTGAAAAAGTTACAAATATACTCAGAGGAAATAATTAACGATTAGTATTGTTAAAATAGTTTTTAACAATGTAGCCCAACCTTTGACATCTTTTAATCACAAGCGACATTGTTATAAAAGAATTCATAGTACCAGCACTTAGCTATGAAGAACATATGCAACATAGGACCGCATGGAGCCGTTAGCACTAAATGTGCTGCCATAGAATCACATGCGTTATTGGAACAAAAAGTGTGGCCATAGAACCACATGTGGCCGTAGGCACGAAAAGTGCGACCGTGGAAATCTGTTCAAATTATAATAATTATTATGTAAAGTTGTAAATAAAATATTGAATATTCATTGACACTCTTACGCCCTTGTTATAGCGATGGTATTTACAACTCCAACAGCTATAGCGTTATTTGCAGTGCTTGTCACTCATATACATACATTGTAGCTGATGAGGGCAGGTTGTCTTTCATATACATACATAGTAGCTGATGAGGGCAGGTTGTCTTTCATATACATACATTGTAGCTGATGAGGCAGGTTGTCACTCATATACATATATTGTAGATGATGAGGGCAGGTTGTCACTCATATACATACATTGTAGATGATGAGGGCAGGTTGTCAATCATATACATACATTGTAGATGATGAGGGCAGGTTGTCACTCATATACATACATTGTAGCTGATAAGGGCAGGTTGTCAATCATATACATACATTGCAGCTGATGAAGGCAGGCTGTCACTCATATACATACATTGTAGCTGATGAGGGCAGGTTGTCACTCATATACATACATTGTAGCTAATGAGGGCAGGTTGTCACTCATATACATACTGTCGGGAAATTTAGGGCGAGTATGGCGCTAGAGATATGTTTGTCCTTTGAGGTGCCGCTGGACAAACGGGTGAGTCCAGATGACCAGAGGTGCGAACTTGGGAATCAAAGGACATAGGAACAGCGAACGAGTCTTTGAAGACGGGAGCTGTAGGATAGATGAAAGGAGCCGACGAGGAAAAAGGGGGGGTTACTGTCCAAAACGGGGTAGGTCAAACCCACCTACCCGCGTCTTATCAAGGGGAGGTACTATTTGATTGACAGTTGACATTCGGACACACACGGACGGAGAGATGTAACCTTAGGTAGAAAATGATAGTAAACAAAGGAGGAAATGAAATAAACAAATATTGTAGTGGTTCTTGAGTCGCTGAGTTGGTGTTAAAAATGTAACCAAATAAGTGCAGATGGAGAACTAGAGTGCAAGTACATAGAGACAATTAACCTAAGAGTAAACGCGGAGCCTAACAAATGGTGGCAAGCGGTGGGATGCAACCTAGCAGCGTCTCCCAGGAGTAGTTAAGCCTAAAAGTCTTCAAAGTAAGTGGCAACGCTTCCAAAGAGATCGTAATACAGAAAACAAAAAGTAGTTTGTTCGCCAAGTAACCTACCAGTATGATGTAGCTGATGAGGGCAGGCCATAAACTGAGCCAAGTAACCTACCAGTATGATGTAGCTGATGAGGGCAGGCCATAAACTGAGCCAAGTATCCTACCAGTATGATGTAGCTGATGAGGGCAGGCCATAAACTGAGCCAAGTAACCTACCAGTATGATGTAGCTGATGAGGGCATAGCTGATGAGGGCAGGCCATAAACTGAGCCAAGTAACCTACCAGTATGATGTAGCTGATGAGGGCAGGCCATAAACTGAGCCAAGTCACCTACCAGTATGATGTAGCTGATGAGGACAGGCCATGAACTGAGCCAAGTAACCTACCAGTATGATGTAGCTGATGAGGACAGGCCATGAACTGAGCCAAGTAACCTACCAGTATGATGTAGCTGATGAGGGCAGGCCATAAACTGAGAGCCTAATACTGAAGCACGCCAAAACCGTGTCATGCGCATATTCGCTGTATCGTGCTTGTTCTGTGTAAGCGTAGAAGAAAAGATGAAATTCCTGTTACGTTCTTTTCAGGCGTCATCGAAGAGATATTGCTTGAATTCGTAGAAAGTTTTCAGAATTTCGACAAAATCTAAAAAATGTGAGACTCACTGCTACTCAACATTTGTTTAAGACAGAGATTGGTCCAGTGTATGTCCAAATGGAACTGATCGAAATTTAAGCAAAAATAACGCACAGGTTGTGAAGAAATAAGGAGAGGAAATATCTACTGGAGACATGAATGTAGCTGTGGAGTATCCCAAGCGAAATAGCAAGAAACCCTCTAATGCTATTGTGAAGCACTAACATGTTTGAAGCGTCATTTTCATTATTTTCATTGAATTATCTCAAGAACAAATATCGAGCTCGACTGATAGAAACCAATCTGGTGTAAGGAATAATACAATTGACCTCCAGTGAGTGACCGGACATTCCGTGAACATCCAAGTGTAAGGCAGCCCCTAATATCTGAACTCTGGACTTCTAACTTACATGGGCAGTGTTAATAAAACAGCTTATTACTAATTCAGTTATTTTGTTCTCAGTGTTCTAATGCCACTTAAAAATATCCTTATGTTGTACGTGAGTGACATGATGTTAGGACACTGTTAGGTTTATATGACAATTTTTAATATCGTAGAAATATAAGAAAATATAATCTAAAATGTTTTTGTTTGTAAGGATGCACATTGCTTGCCTACAATACATAATGATGCCGTCATTATTATATCGCGTTTACTATGATTTTAGCTCAATTTTTCGATTTTCAGTGGAAAGTTTTTGGCGGCCGTATATACGATAACTTAGTTTATTTTTTTTATGCTGCCGTAGATATATTACTTTTGTTTATTTCATTTAAATTAATTCTTTAATGCCGCCGTATATATGGGTAATTTGTTTTAAAAATTCTGTCTTAGATATTGTAATTTTGTTTAATTTTTGTTTCCATTTATTTTTTAATGCGGCCGTCAATGACCCAAAGGTTGCGCACCCCTGCTCTAGGGTGTTTTATTGGTACATGCCAACAACACATTATTATGAAGTAATTATTGTATCGCGTTCACTATCATTAAAGCTCATTTTAAAAAAAAATTCAGTTTAAATAAATTTGAGGCCTTAGATAGAGTAATTCCGATAATTTCTAGTAAATTAATTCTTTTATGCGCCCTGATATTGGTATTTTTAAAAAAGTTTTGCCGTAAATATAGTAGTTTTCCTAATTTTTTTATCATTATCTTTTATTCAGTCGTCAATGACACAAAGGTTACGCACCCCTGATCTAGTGTGTTTTAGTGGCACTTTATTAGTTGAAACTACTGGGTGTATTTAATTCCTTCATTTTAATTCTTTAAAAATTTTAATTATCACAGATAAATGTTTTTTTGCATTTTTTGAAATAAAAAAATTGTAAAGAAAATAATTTGAAGAATATTATTAGGCTCATTAATTTCCCACTTTGATTTCTCTTTAAATAAGAAAAAAAAATAACACAACAACAAAACACCACACAAACACAAATCTAATCTGTGATATAAATCTGTTTTTTTTAAATAGTTTTTTTTTGTCTATTTTTTTCTGTAGATTTGTTTTAAATATCTATCTTGCATACGGTGTAGTAAACTGTCTCTCAAATATTCCAGTTAATCATTTTTAGGTCATTAAATAAAATTATAATTTTAAACAATACATTTGTTATGGATAATTTTTAAAAAAATTATCACACATGAGTACCATTTTTAAAAGTTTACTATTCTACATATTCACATTGCGGCATAAAAACCATAACGCCGAAAAGAAGAAATAAATTATAGATCAAAATGTTATTTATGCGAATATGAAGAATTGGACACCCACCCCGCCACCATTTGTATCATTTTATCATGATACTATTTGTATCAGCTCATTATTTAAATAAGAACAAACCAGACAATTATTAATGCCGTTATTTTAGGAGTTAATCATTTCTTCGCCCAAATTTGGATATCGTGCAACCAGACTGACAATAGAAGATGACCAAATGACCTGTACAGCAGCGGTTACACAATGGTTAGTTATGACGTTGAATGTCTATATGCTTCGAGTCGATGTGTTTTAACGATTTCATTAAAAAAGTCACGTTGTTACAAGTAAACAGAATGTCACAAACACAGTTACAAACAACAGTGAGGTTGTTACAAGTAAACAGAATGTCACCTACACAGTTACAAACAACTGTCATGTTGTTACAAGTAAACAGAATGTCATCTACAGAGTTACAAACAACAGTCAGGTTGTTAGAGGTCAACAGAATGTCACATACACAGTTACAAACATCAGTCAGGTTGTTACGAGTAAACATAATTTCAACTACAAAGTAAAATCATTTCGCGAAAACCCTCAACTCACAATTTTATATTTCCTTATTCAGTTGGTAGAGGATAAACACAGTCTTTATATGTCTATTGAAAATTATTCGTAGAAATATATCATTAAAATTCCTTATTTTGGGACGGAAGCTAAATAGGGCAAACAGATTTAGCAAGTTGTGACACATTATGTGTATAAAGATAAATAGGGCACACAGATTTAGAGAATTGTGTCACATTATGTGTATGAAGACAAATAGGGAACACACATTTAGATAATTGTGTCACATTATGTCGTTTAAGATAAATAGGGCACACAGATTTAGAGAGGTTTTTCACATTATTTGTATATAGATAATTAGGGTACATATATTTAAAAGTCTGTCAAATTATTTATAAAAAAGATAAAGAGGACACAAAGGTTTAGAGACTTGTGTTACGTTATTTGTATGAAGATAAATAAGGCACACAGATTTAGAGATTTTTTTTTCACATTAATTGTATGAAGATAGTATAACAAAGAAATATTTAAACAAATAACAAATACTTTTTATTCTCATTAATTTTGAAAATTTGAAGCTTACAAAGATGTCTGTGTAAAAGAGAGGTATTTAAAATACTTAAGCTAACAGTTGGGCCTATCAAATATATTTTTAATTTAATAAGTAATTAGATTTAACTGTTTTTCTTGTTGCCGAGTTTACGGGAAATCCAATTTGTTTACAAATATTAATAGTACAACAGCAATATTTTAAACTAAATTTGTGTAGAAATTGTGTCTGCATTTTGTCAGTGAGAAAAAACACATTATCTTAAAATTAAATTTGATCGCAACTTCTGATGCGCATTTTTTTGTATTGTTCGTAATCGCTGCGCCAAAAAGCTCCGATTTTAAAATGTTAAAATTACGTTGCACTTGAAAAAATCAGGGTTAGAAAGTAAGAATGTTATTACTTTTAAGTAATTTTTAATTTTATCTAAAATACTGTAAGACATTTATATAAACTTGTGCTAGTTTAATTTTTTCAAAGAGAATTTTTAAATTAAATTTAAATGTAGTTCACAACAAATAAATTTAAATAAATATCATAATTTAACTATGAATTTTATTTCATACGTAAACTTTAAAATTTACATAAAGAGGTTAGCTTATATGTATGTTTAAATTACACAATGTAGGTGCTTTCTGTTGATATTTTTGAGCAGGCATATATCATTTAAGTGGCATGCCACTGAACTCGATCCCTTTAATTAGGGATAAAATTACATAAACATGCAATAAATATTTGGCCCATGTGGTTAACACTAAATCCGAAAAACCATGATTTTTTCTCTATTTTATGCTTTGTTTCAATTTATAATGATCAACAAGATTGGAAACTAATTAAAAAAAAATATCAACACAATTTATTTGACTTAGTTCCTAAGTAAATCATAATGTACTATTTGCTGATTAGTTTTTTAAAACAAAAAATTGATCAAAATGTATCACAAAATCTGACATATTTTAATCTAACGCGGAAGTTTTATAAAAGAATTCAGAGTACCAGCACCTATCGACAAAGAACATAGATTTGTAAAGTAAACTAGTAACTGACTACGAACATAAAAATATCTGAAAACAAGTATAAGAAAAACGATTATTCTATTTTAATATTGTTGGATTTCATGTGGCATAAAATTATATAAATTCATAGAAAATGTTTTTGGGATGTAGGCCACGCGGAGCATGTGTTGCTACCTAAAGAATGCACCAGTTCCTGGTGAGATGGTACAGTTATTGATGCTGGTCTAAAAAAATAAGATTGATTAAAGAAATAAAATTTTAGTTGCGTGCAGTCTAATGAAGCGATGCTTGCTAACTGTGTCATTCAACTGATCTAGAACGTACATTTAAAAAACCCAAATTGTATAAACATTCAGTTAAGGGAATAATTACATGCTAGACTATTTTGTAATGTGAGGAATATATGCAACCAATTTAAGGGTAGCCTTACATACCAAACTATTTTGTGATGTGATGTATAGTTCAACCAATTTAAGGGAAGCCTTACATGCCAAACTATTTTGTGATGTGATGTATAGTTCAACCAATTTAAGGGAAGCCTTACA
>MUZC01000572.1:29258-42816 GCA_002072015.1 Radix auricularia | reverse complement strand
TTTACGGGAAATCCAATTTGTATACAAATATTTTTAGTTCATCATCAATATTTTAAACTAAATTTGTGTAGAAATTGTGTCTGCATTTTGTCAGTGAGCAAAAACACATTATCTTAAAATTGAATTTCATCGGAACTTCTGATGCGCATTTTTGTGTATTGCTCGTAATTGCTGCACCAAAAAGCTCCGATTTTAAAATATGTTAAAATTGAGTTGCACTTGAGAAAATCAGGATTAGAAAGTAAGAATGTTATTACTTTTCAGTAATTTTTAATTTTATCTAAAATACTGTGAGACATTGATATAAACTTGTGCTAGTTTAATTTTTTTAAAGATAATTTTTTTAATGAAATTTAAAATTGATTCACAACAAATAAATTTAAATAAATATCATAATTTAACTTTTTTATTCCTACGTAAACTTTAAAATTTATATAAATAAGTTAGCTTTTATGTATGTTTAAATTTGACAACGTACACTATTTCTTCCTGGATTATTGAGCAGGCATATATCTTTTAAGTGGCAAGCCACTGAACTCGATCCATTTAATTAGGGATAAAATTACAAAAACATGCAATAAATATTTGGCCCGAAAAACCATGACTTTTTCTCTATTTTATGTTTTTCTTTCAATTTATAATGATAAACATTATTTGAAAGTAATACAAAAAATATTATCAACATAATTTATTTGACTTAGTTCCCAAGTTAATCATAATTTAATATTTGATGATTAGTTTTTTAAAGCAAAAAAATGATAACTGTTTCTTTCAACTAATCTAGAACGCACATTTAAAAATATTTATTAAGGAAATACTATTTTAGTGACGTGCAGTCTAATGAAGCGATGCTTGCTAACTGTGTCAGTCAACTGATCTAGAACGTACATTTAAAAAACCCCTAATTATATAAACATTCAGTTTAGGGAATAATTAAATGCCAAACTATTTTGTGATATGATGTATATAAACAACCAGTTTAAGGGTAGCCTTACAGGCCAACCTATTTTGTGATGTGATGTATATATGCAACCAATTTAAGTATAGCCTTACAGGCCAATTTATTTTATGATGTGATGTATATATATAACCAATTTAAGGGTAGCCTTACATGCCAAACTTTTTATTGATTTGATGTTTATATGCAACAAATTTAAGGGTAGCCTTACATACCAAACTATTTGGTGATGTGATGTATATATGCAACCAATTTAAGTGTAGCCTTACATACCAAAATATTTTTTGATGTGATGTATATATACAACCAATTTAAGGGTAGCCTTACATACCAAACTATTTTGTGATGTGATGTATATATACAACCAATTTAAGGGTAGCCTTACATACCAAACCATTTTGTGATGTGATGTATCTATACAACCAATTCTTGACACATAATCAGAAAATAATGTCGTCCACAGATCATGACGGCTGATCTGTTTGTAAGTGATGCATTTTTCACAGAACACTTCTAGGAGTGTTCCACGCATTATCCAGCCACCTAACTTGTGTTAGGTACCCATTAGAAGCTGGGTGACTCAAGGATGTCTTAGGCCCGGGGAACAAATCATTGCCTTCGCATGGATTCGAACCCGTGACCATAAGTATGCCTGCCGAGCGCACTGCCATAAAACCACATTAATTAGCATAAGAATGTGTTTGGCTCTCTTGTATGAAGCTAAAATGTTTGGAAAAGGGCGATATACGTGTTTTTCTGTAAGGATGGAAAACAATATTTTGTTTACAATAAAACTTATAACGGATTACTTTGTAATTGTACAAGATTTATTTTTGTATTTCAAGTCCATATGAACCATTGCACTTTTCAATATTATCATATCTAACACAAAAATGGAATACACTAATTTGCTATGTACATAGATGAATAATTATCCATAGACATAGTTATATATACCTTAAGTTGAACTGGACTGACAACTTACTACAAACTTCCTGGTCGGTGAAGTAAATAACATTTCCTAAAACATTAATTATAATAATGGAATATGCAAAGGTCTTGGACTCTAAATACAGCTTGGTGTAAATATTATTATATTTACGTCAGTGTTTTGGGCGTATATTTTATACAAGTCCTAAAGACTAACATTTTAATTGCATCTTTAGCAGTGATGCTAGTCTTCTAATCACTTTTTGACGTAAACTTTTTTTTGAGTTAAGTATGTTAAACTATTTAAATTATAAATAAGTTTTAGCTCTTACCTTGCAAACTAGCCATTTTGTGTGATTGGTAGCTTAGTACTAATCGTTCTTTGGAATCGAATATTTTAGGAGTATATTTCTATTGAGATCAGTAGGTCAGGACTCGATGTTTGTTTAGATGGGTAGCTTACTACTAGATGTTTGTTTAGATGGGTAATTTACTACTAGATGTTTATTTAGATGGGTAGTTTACTACAAGGTGTTTGTTTAGATGTGTAGATTAGTACTAGATGTTTGTTTAGATGGGTAGTTTACTACTATGTGTTTGTTTAGATGTGTAGATTAGTACTAAATGATTGTTTAGATGGGTAGTTTAGTACTAGATGTTTGTTTAGATGGGTAGTTACAACTAGATGTTTGTTTAGATGTGTAGCTTACTACTCGATGTTTGTTTATATGTGTAGTTTACTACTAGATGTTTATTTAGATTGGTAGCTTACTACTCGAATTTTGTTTAGATGGGTAGTTTACAACTAGATGTTTGTTTAGATGGGTAGCTCACTACTAGATGTTTGTTTAGATGGGTAGTTTACTAATAGATTTTTATTTAGATGGGTAGCTTATTACTAGATGTTTGTTTAGATGGTTACGTTACTACTAAATGTTTGTTTAGTAGGGTAGCTTACTGCTAAAAGTTTGTTCTTGTCTTTGTGATTTCTTATTATTGTGATATAGCATTCAAACTTTTATTTACAATACATCTGCATTCTAAATAAACATTTAAACATATTATTTAATCATGACATAAAATTGTATTTAAATAAGTTACTATAGGGTCTACGCTTTTCTTACTTAAAATGTGAAAACCTTCAATAAAGTTTTTATAATAGGTTAATAATGAACATATTCTTATATTTTATATTCCATGTTTTAATTTCACCGTCAATTTCTGTGAAGGAAGTATATCCCCTACCGATTTTCCTTGGGGTCCTTAAAATTTTATTTTGAACTTAATAAGGGCTTGGTTGACCTGGTGGGTGCCCCGACATCCTTCAAGGTCAGCAGAGGACTTTGTTAATAGTATACATCAACAATTTTTTATGGTTCTATCCCAGGCCTATTGAGTTCGCATAAGATAATATTAAAGACAATTCAAGATCGTTGAACAAAAATGTGAACAGCGTCAACATGCCTAATTTGAACAAATTTTTAAAAAAATTTAAGTGCAGCCCTTTACAATCAATTGAACAATTTTTTAAAAGTTAAAGTGCAGCCCTTTACAACAATTTGAACAATTTTTTTAAAAGTTAAAGTGCATCCCTTAACAATAATTTGAACACATTTTTCCTCCAAGCTAGAATCACAGAAAATATTTAAAAAAAATCTCTTTATCTGCAATTCTTAAAAAAAAACTTGATGATGGGGATTTAAAAATGGTAGAATGTGATGGTTACCTAAAGTGGTAACACTACCATTGTGTTGCACTTTGTTGACTCCTTCCACCCATCCATTAGGTTCACCTACCAAATTTCTGAACTCTTTATCAATTTTCTTGATATCACTGTAACTCTCCAGAAAAACTGCCTCCTCACTTCAGCCTATTTCAAACCCACAGACAGCCACTTTTATCTTCTGTACCCTTTCTCTCATCCCAAAACTTGTAAGGACTCCATTCCCTTCTCTCAACTTCTTCGACTCCATAGACTGTGTCAATCTCAGGAGGACTTTTGGGAAAGGGCTTTGGAAATGGTGGAGTTTTTTAAACAAATGTCATATCCTGAAGTCACGCTTCAACATGCGCTTCAGTGGGTCAAAAACTTCACTCGTGCCGACGCCTTTTTACCACGCACCCGTGATACCATCAAAGGAGCAAGCTAGTTCTTACTTATCATCCACACAACATCAAAGCCAAAGAAATATTCATGAAGAACCGTACTATTCTCCTTTGCGGACCCTGAGACAAACAACATTTTCTCCACCCCACCCCTAATTGTATTTATGAGGGACAGAAACCTACGTGATCTTCTGGCTCGCACCCGCCTCCCAACATCCCACAAGCATCTGGGTATTATACCATGCTACAGACTTCGGTGTAAGACATGTCCTTTTGTTGTGCAAGCCGAACAGATAAACTAAGGGACTATTTATGATTAAGGATGGTTTCGACTGCGCTAGCCGCAACGTTGTCTACACCATTGTTTGTAAGTGCTGTCCTTTGAAATACATAGGAGAGACGGGGCGATCTTTGTCGTGCCGAATGTCTGAACATATTAGGGCGATTACACAAGATAAACAGTGCCCCGTCTCCCGTCACTTCAATGGACGCGACCATATGGGTGTCAAGGACCTGGCAGTCACTGCTATTGTCTCGTGCACAAACACACCCACGAGAGTCCAGATTGAAAACAGATTAATAGAGAGTCACGGTACAATAGCTTCACATGGGATGAATATGGTCTTTTCTTTGTCCACCTAGGCAGTTGCCCCGCCCCCTCTCTGCTTTCCTATATAAAATCGCTCTGTCATCTCTCAGTTTAACTTTTTCTTTGGATACTTCGGATTCTACCGCAGCTAAGTTCCTTCATTTTTCATTTTTTATTTTTATTTTCGTTTGTTTGTATCTTGTGTGTTCGTTGATAAAGGCTCTTTGCCGAAAGGTTCGCTGTTTTGTTACGTTCGGTCAGGCTAACCCATACCTTGTTTACGTCTTTTCCATTGAATTTTTTAATAGTTGATTGCAGCTTACATTTTCACTAAATATGTGTTATCATTTCACTTTTTCTTTATTTTATTTCTAATATATTTAAAAATTATCCACAGACATAATTATATATACATAAAGGCGTAGTGGGCTGACTACAGACAACAAACTTTCTGGTCGGTGGAGTGAATGAAATTTCCTTTAACATTAATAAAAATAACGGAATAGGCCAAGGTCTTGGACTCTAAATACAGCTTGTTGTAAATATTATTATGTTTACGTTAGTGTTTGGAGGTTATATTTTCTACTAAGCAATAAGATGCTACATATTTAGTGCATTGATAACAATGAGGTTAATAGTAGTTAAAATTGACTTTACAGTTTCTTTCAAGTTCTGGATGTTCTATATTAAATTTTTTTAACATTGACGGGATCATTGACATGATTGATTGACGTGATAATTGACGTGATAATTGACGTGATCATTGACGTGATAATTGACGTGATAATTGACGTGATTATTGACGTGATCATTGAGGTGATTATTGACGTGATTATTGACGTGATCATTGACATGATTGATTGACGTGATAATTGACGTGATAATTGACGTGATAATTGACGTGATAATTGACGTGATAATTGACGTGGTTATTGACGTGATCATTGAGGTGATTATTGACGTGATTATTGACGTGACTGATTGCCGTGAGGAGCGAGACTTCTGATGGACACACATTTTTTTTTTTGGATTTCAAGTAATGAAAAAAAAAAAAAATATTACCCTTTAATTTTAGGTTTTCTTCTTTAATATAGCTTCATCATTATCATCCGTGGCTCTACAGTCCAAGCAGGGCCCAGGCTTATAATATTTGTGAATAGTTTGGCTTCGGGGAATGGAAAATATTTTTTTGTTTTTTTTGTTTTAAAGGCACATGTTCCTTTAACTTGCATAAAAACGAAAGAACAGTGCTTGTTTTTAAGAAAATGGTGAGAAATTGATCCACTTATAAATTTTATGTCAATCATTGTATATATTCCCGCATATTTTTTTCTAATAGTAACAATTCACTTTATATCAATCTTTATTCCCGTTGTATACTATTCATCTAAAAATCTCAAAACAGCTAGGCAAGTAATGAGTTTAAATAAATTTGCGGCCGTATATATTGTAATTTGTATTATTTCTGGTCAATTAATTCTTTTATGTGGCCGTATATATGGGTATTTTTTAAATTACCTATCGTAATTTTCCTAAATTTATTTATAATTATTTTTTATTCTACCGTCAATGACACTAAGGTTACGCGCCCCTGATCTAGGGTGTTTTAGTTGTACTTAGTTAAAACTAACTTGCTGGGTGTATTTAACTCCTTCATTTTTAATTCTTTTAAATTTTTATTATCAAATGTAAATGTTTTTTTTTATTTTTGTTTAAAATAAAAATTGTAAAGAAAATAATTTAAAGAATAATTTTTGGCCCATTAAGTTTCCTCCTTTTTTTGTCTTTAAAAAAGAAAAATAAAATAAAACAACAAAACAACACACAAACACAAAACTTATGTGATATAAATCTGTGTTTTGTTGTTGTTGTAGTTTTGTTTTAAATATATATCTTACATTCGGTTAAGTAAACTTTCTCTCAAATATTTCAGTTAATAATTTTTTTAGGTCAGTAAATAAAATTTTAAAAATAAACAATACATTTTTTATGGATAATATAAAAAAAATTACACAAATGAGTACCTCTTTTAAAAGTTTACTATTCTACATATTCACATTGCGGCATATAAAAAACCATAAAGCCCAAACACAGAAATTAATTATAGATCTAAATGTTATTTATGTAAACATTAAGGATAGGTCCCCCACCCCCGTTTTTATCATTTTATCATGTCATTATTAAAATAAGAATAAACAAGACTATTATTAATGCCGTTATTTTAGGAGTTATTCATTTCTTCGTACAAATTTGGATATCGTGACAACCAGACTGACAATAGAAGATGACCCAAATGACCTGTCCAGCAGCGGTTACACAATGGTCTGTTATCATGTTGAATGTCTATATGATTCCAGTCGATGTGACGTAACGATTTCATTAAAAAACAGTCAAGTTTGTTACAAGTCAACAGAATGTCACATACACAGCTACACACAACAGTCAGGTTATCACAAGTAAACATAATGTTAATTACAGAGTTACACAGTTACAGTCACGTTGTTACAAGTAAACATAATGTAACATACACAGTTACAAACAAAAGTCAGGTTGTTACAAGTATACACGTTACACACATCAGTCAGGTTGTTACGAGTAAACAGTATGTCAACTACACAGTTACAAACAACTGTCAGTTTGTTAAAAGTAAACACAGTTACACACCTCAGGCATGTTGTTACGAGTAAACAGTATGTCAACTACACAGTTACAAAAAACTGTCAGTTTTTTAAAAGTAAACACAGTTACAAACATCAGGCAGGTTGTTACGAGTAAACAGTATGTCAACTACAAAGTAAAAGCATTTTGTAAAAACACTCAAATCACAATTATATATTTTTTTATTCAGTTGGTAAGGATCAACACAGTCTTTTATATGTCTTTTGAAAATTATTCTTAGGAATATATCATTGCAACTTTTTTATTTTGGGACAGAAGCTTAATAGGGCAAACAGACTTAGAAAGTTTTGTCACATTATGTGAATGAAGATAAATGGGGCACACAGATTTAGAGAGTTTTGTCACATTTGTTGCACCAAGATAAATATGTCACACAGATTTTGAAAGTTGTGTCTAATTATTTGCATGAAAATAAAATGGGCACACAGATTTAGAGAGTTGTGTCACATTAATTGTATGAAGATAAATAGGGCACACAGATATTGAGAGTTGTGTCACATTAATTGTATGAAGATAAATAGGGCACACAGATTTAGAGAGTTGTGTCACATTATTTGTATAAAGATAAATAGGTCACACAGATTTAGAGAGTTGTGTCACATTATTTGTATAAAGATAAATAGGTCACAAAGATTAAGAGAGTTCTGTCACATTATTTGTATAAAGATAAATAGGTCACAAAGATTTAGAGAGTTATGTCACATTATTTGTCTAAAGATAAATAGGTCACAAAGATTTAGAGAGTTCTGTCACATTATTTGTATAAAGATAAATAGGTCACAAAGATTTAGAGAGTTCTGTCACTTTATTTGTATAAAGATAAATAGGTCACAAAGATTTAGAGTGTTCTGTCACATTATTTGTATAAAGATAAATAGGTCACAAAGATTTAGAGAGTTCTGTCACATTATTTGTATAAAGATAAATAGGTCACACAGATTTAGAGAGTTCTGTCACATTATTTGTATAAAAGATAAATAGGGCACACAGATTTAGAGAGTTATGTCACATTATTTGTATAAAGAAAAATAGGTCACACAGATTTAGAGAGTTCTGTCACATTATTTGTATAAAGATAAATAGGGCACACAGATTTAGAGAGGTGTGTCACATTATTTGTGTGAAGATAAATAGGGCACACATATTTAGAGAGTTGTGTCACATTATTTGTATGAAGATGAGTAGCACAAAGACATATTTTAGCAAGGCACAAATACTTATTATTCTCATAAGTTTTGAAAATTTTAAGCTTACAAAGATGTCTGTGTAAAAGACAGATATTTAAAATACTTAAACTACCAGTTTGGTCAATCAAATATATTTTTTAATGTAATAAGTCAGTAGATCTAATTGTTTTTCTTGGTTCCGAGTTTAAGAGAAATCCAATTTGTATACACATATTTATAGTTCATCAGCAATATTTTAAACTAAATTTGTGTAGAAATTGTGTCTGCAATTTTTCAGTGAGAAAAAAAATACATTATCTTAAAATTGAATTTTATCGCAACTTCTGATACGCATTTTTGTGTATTGCTTGCAATCGCTGCACCAAAAAGCTCCGATTCAAAATATGTTTAAATTATGTTGCTCTTGAGAAAATTAGATTTAGAAAGTAAGAATTTTATTTTTTAAAAGTAATTTTTAATTTTATCTAAAATACTGTGAGACATTACTATAAACTTGTGTTAGGTTAATCTTTTTTTAAAGAGTATATTTTAGGTAAATTGAAATGTAGTTTACACCAAACAAATTAAATAAATAACAAAATTTAACTATTACATTTTTTATACATACGTAAACTTTAAAATTAACATAAAGAGGTTAGCTTATATGTATGTTTAACTTTATCACCGTACCATAACCTCGTGGGTTTTTCTTAACAGGCATATATTATATAAGTTGCATGCAACTGAACTCGATTCCTTTAATTAGGGATAAAATCACTTAAACATACAATATATATCGGACCATGTGGTTAACACTAAATCCAAAAAAGCAAAACCTTGTCTCTATTTTATGCTATGTTTCAATTTATAATGATCAACATTATTGGAAACTAATTTAAAAATATTATCAACATTATTTAATTTGACTTAGTTCCTAAATTGATTACGATAAAAATCATTGACGATTAGATTTTTAACAAATAATTGATCAAAATGCGGGGCGCGTGTTGCTACCTAAAGAATGCACCAGTTCCTGGGGCAAAGGCCAAATTAATGCTGCTAGTCAACAATTCTCTTAAGTTTTATGAGCACTGGGTTATAACTCTTATTTATATTCAATTGTGTTTTTTTTTTTGTTTTTTTTTTTTGTTTTTTTTTACTTAAACAATATTGATTAAAGAAATACAATTTTAGTGGCGTGCCGTCTAATAAAGCGATGCTTGCTAACTGTGTCAGTGAACTGATCTAGAACGTACATTTAAAAAATATTGATTAAGGAAATACTATTTTAGTGGAGTGCCGTCTAATGAAGCGATGCTTGCTGTGTCAGTCATATCAGCTCTTTATTAAATTCCTGACTTCAACTTTAAGGGAATCAACTGAAAATTATCAAGGCGGTGAAAATGTGTTACTTTAACTTGTTTGAGAAGAAATAGCTACAACTACGTGTGTTGTCAGTGATTTCTTAGTAAATCTATATGTATAATTATAA
Source organism: Radix auricularia (assembly GCA_002072015.1). Classification (NCBI taxonomy): domain Eukaryota; kingdom Metazoa; phylum Mollusca; class Gastropoda; family Lymnaeidae; genus Radix; species Radix auricularia. The sequence continues at coordinate 32,896 of MUZC01000572.1, read as the reverse complement.
TGAAGAGAATAGTTTTTTTTTACTATTATGATACTATATAAAAGACTTTTATCGACGGTTCTAATATCTTTAAAAAAAATTAATTAATTATTATTAAACCTATTATTATTATAATTAATGTTATTATTATTAGTATTATTATTATTTTAACAGAGTGTCAATATTAACGCAAATAAACGATGTCAACAAGAAATGGTCAGAATATTAGGGGTTACTAAGGTGGGTTTCACCTAGTGCGGTAGCTCATATTGTTACCAAACACGATGTACCCCAAAGATATAATCATTAAAGAGTGTAGTGTCACATCTTTTGATAGTGTTACCCGGTGCTGTTTGCATATTCGAACCCCGTAGTGGCGCCTATGGTTTTTTCGCACATGAGAAAATGTATGTTCATAAGGACTATATCAATATATTTTGTTTTCAATAAATTTAATTTGAACTAAACTACTAAAAGTCATTAGATTCTTGTCTAAAAAAGTTTTAAAATATTTACAGCACAAGTTGATGTTGATTTTTTACCTGATTTAACAGGATCAATAGACATTTTATACAAAGATATGATGCGATGGTCAAAGTAGTAGCGCTGGACTGCAGAGTAGTCACGAGTTCAAGCCTCCATACTGTCCTGGTACCACGGGCCCAAGAGTTCAAGCCTCCATACTGTCCTGGTACCAGGGGCCCACAAGTTCGAGCCTCGATACTGGCGTGGTACCAGGGGCCCACAAGTTCAAGCCTCGTTACTGTCCTGGTACCAGGGGCCCAAAAGTTCGAGCCTCGACACTGGCGTGGTACCACGGGCCCACAGTTCGAGCCTCGATTCTGGCATGGTACCAGGGGCCCACAAGTTTGAGCCTCGATACTGGCATGGTATCAGGGGCATTGTGCTAGCCACAAAAACCCTTGCTATTTAGTGGTGGCTAAATAAAATTGTTAACGCTCTATCCCTGCCCACGAGACCGACAAGGACTGAAATTGGATTATTTATTTGTGTATTCTTTATGTTTTTTTAAACTAACTAACGGCTTAGTAAAAATTAAAACGTTAAGCAATAAGAATTGTGTCTCGACGCAGTACCTTGCCGCGTTTATTCCACTTACTAGTTGTCGGTACCCTTTCAGAAATGGGTGGACTCAGAAACTCCTAGAAACCGGAAAAATACGTCACCTTCACATGTATACGAAGCAGTGACCACCGGTACGCGAGAATTGAGTTTGATAACGTGCATTTGTAATTAAAGTAATATTTAACATGTGCAATAAAGGAAACACTTATTATGCTTTTCTTTAAAGAAATTTACTATAACAGTATACAGCGATACTAGTTGTTAAACTTGGACTAAGATTTCACAATTCAGTTATATTGTATCAATTTCTATAGGGATCGACGTCAAGTGGCATAACACGTTGATAAAATAGCTGGGCTTTCTTGTCACCGCATCAGGGATTACTTACGTAAATAATAAATGTATAAGTTTTTATGATTTGATATTAATATTTTTAACGATAAATTTTGTCCTTGGAATATTTTATATGGGCAACATTCCCTATGTCGATACATTTAAAGAAACATTTAAGCAACACAAAAATACTAATTTCTCTCACTGAATTGTTCCTAATAAGTTTACTCACTTTTCTTTTGTCAAAAATATTACACTTAATAAACTTATTACCCATTTTGTTTTATCAAATTATGTATTTATTATTTAATAGTCAGTAAGAGTTGTTTGGAGTACGCAAATTTACGGGAAATCAAACTTTAATGAACATTTAATTTAGTTATAAAATGTACTTTATTAAAAATTGATGTTCCTGCTCTTTGAAAATTATTTTATCACCTAAGCAGTGTAATGTACTATATACTTGCATTAAATTTGTATATCAGAATAACATAAATAACGAAGAAAAAAATATTATAGAGTTCTGATAACTTCGTATTTATACTCTAAATATTATTAAAATAAATAAGACATAAAAATCAAAGACACAATTTAAACATCAATATAAGGTAGAACATGGCATAAGGGTTGGACTACACATTCATTCATTGCTCGATACATTCGTGGCTTTATCAATCAGAATGCACTATTTTAACAGTGAATGAATGTTTTAAAGGGGTAAACAAAAATCATGTGACTTGACTTTGAAGCTGATCATAATTTTAATGGCTGCCACTTTCTTCTAGTCTAGTCTAATTATTATACATCAGCTCTACTTAATGGGAGTAGATGAATCACAGATGAAACTGGAATTATCACAAAGAAATATATCGTCAGCATACCAAATAGTCTTTCAAATTTAATAATACCAACGTGACGTCTTCACTTTAAATGACACAATTTGAATCAGACAAATTCTCTGATTACATTGATCATACTCAGGTAATAGTGCTCAGCAGTGTTAGTTTGTTAATACTAAGGGAGGCGTTATTCCCAGAATTCTGCGGATAACGTTCAGTGTTATCCCCAGAATTCTATTAATAGTTCGATGCTGAAGGGAGACCTCAGTGAAATATTCTCAAGACTTACCGCCAGCCTGATTGTTTTTCATGTTGATCATTGATTATACGTTTATATTTTAGATGATTATAAGTTTATATTTTATATGATTTTAAGTTTATATTTTAGAATCTGTTCAGTCCACTGAGTTAAATATAATATAAACCAATCTCAGTCCATGGCGTATTGGATATAAATGTAAGCATATTATAAGCTATTTAATACTATGACTATTACTGTACTATACTACTAGTACTACTTACTACTATCATTTTTATTAGTGATAGTAATACAGGTATTACAGTCCCAGTTCATGACATTTATTATTGGACAATATAGACCAATATATTTATAGTATAATATAATTTATATATAAAGACAACACTTTATAATCATTTAAAACTCTAATAAGAATACGGAACTAAACACAAACATTCAAACAATAGACAATAGAAAAACGTAGGGCGCAATAATCTTCAGTATAGTAGGAGCGTCTATAACAGATAAGATATCACTATTATTACTATTAACATTGGTCTTGGTAGGCTACGACTAAGTCTTGGCTTGAAGAACTTATAAATTTAGATATTTTTTATATAGGGATATGTTATCAAACGTCATTGGTCGTTGTATATTTGTATTATTTTGAACTTCGCCATCTTTGTAAATTTTGCTATTAGTTTATTCAAAAACTTTATGTATTACTTATTTTTAACTATGAATATTTAGTTTCGTTTTGAAAGAATATTACATGTATAAGCATAGGTAATACCCCCTTTTAAAAAAAAACTAAATTCACACAAAATTCACACAGAATCAACAAAACATATATAACATTTGCTTGATAGAAATACTGAACTTAAAAATTTTATGTTTGTATACATTGATCGCTTAGAGCTTACATGTAAATAATGTCATCAACATACATTTTAGTAGAGTACATGCTTAATTGTTCTTACTTATATTATTTAGTCTAAAATATAACAGATTAAATCTTTTTATTTCATTACTTTTCTGTGTTGTATTTTTTTTACTTAGTGTTGTCTTGTACATTACATTTACATGATTGGTTTTTAAACTTTTCTGAGTATGTTCGTTATATTGCAAGGAAAGAAAATTAGTTGCCACCCCCCCCCCCCCAC
>MUZC01000571.1:198265-212138 GCA_002072015.1 Radix auricularia | reverse complement strand
CCCCCCCGCTACCCCACCCCCCTGAACAACGGGGCGCACGCAAGAAAGATATCGTAATCATAGTACAGGCGGTACTCGTTTTAAGTTGGGCGATCTTCAAAATCCGAATACAGATCGGTAAAATCTCCCCCTTAAAGAAAAAGGTGAAAGAATGATATAGTTTCCTTCAAACAAGAAAAGAAACCATTGTTTTGTGAGCTAGGCCTACACGTATAACAAGCAGAACGCATAAGATATAAAGGCGTAAATGAAGCTAAAACAAACTGCAGATATTGTTATTGCATTTCACTTTTTAGTTACTCGCGATACCGAATGGTTAAAAATAAAAAATACAGATACTTCCATTTAACACAACGCACACAAACACACGGCTCTCTGATGGGCCCTCGATTCCCTGCCGGAGCACTTGACTAAAATGTTACGTCAAATTGCATTTCACACGTGCGGTTAACGGTTTTTTTTTTATATCTGCCATTGTCTACTCCGACGGTTACCTGAAGAATGCCAAGACGAACTACAGGGGCAGAGAGATCCATTACTGGTCGTCGGCTGACGTCGTTCTGGATCACGTGTGTTCACGGCGGCTCCCTTGAAGGATTGAACAAGGGACGTGCTTGTTCTGGTAAGAAATAAGTTGGTCCTGGGGGAAGGGGTGAACGGGGGGGGGGAGAACATTCATCACAGTTGCTTACGACTGCGACAATTGAATACTTTTTTTTTTTGTTTGGTTAATTGACACGACGATATTTGATAGGATGAAGACCGGAGCGTGTGGACCGTTGGACACTGGTGACTATGTTGGGGAGAATGAGGACCGTTGGACACTGGTGACTATGTTGGGGAGAATGAGGACCGTTGGACACTGGTGACTATGTTGGTAAAAATGAGGACCGTTGGACACTGGTGACTATGTTGGTAAGAATGAGGACCGTTGGACACTGTTGACTATGTTGGTAAAAATGAGGACCGTTTGACACGGGTGACTATGTTGGGGAGAATGAGGACCGTTGGACGCTGGTGACTATGTTGGGGAGAATGAGGACCGTTGGACACTGGTGACTATGTTGGTAAGACTGAGGACCGTTGGACACTGGTGACGATGTTTATAGGAATGAGGACCGTTGGACACTGGTGACCATGTTGGTAAGAATGAGGACGGTTGGACACTGGTGACAATGTGTTTATAAGAATGAGGACCGTTGGACACTGATGACTATGTTGGTAAGAATGAGGACCGTTGGACACTGGTGACGATGTTTATAAGAATGAGGACCATTGGACACTGGTGACTATGTTGGGGAGAATGAGGACCGTTAGACCCTAGTGACGACGGACATGGCCGAAGGGTCAGTTCTTGCTTATCAAATACTCAGCAAATAAAGACGCGCAATGAGACTGGGGTCGGGGAGGGGGCCTCCCGTGGTTGGGTCAGTATCGAGGAAAGGGTACGGAGGGTCAAAGTCCGAACAGGGCCGGCTTTAGGCATAGACAAACTAGGCAGCCGCCTAGGGCCTCCGAGTAGTCTCATCATTACTGGGGGCCTCGAAGAAGAATATTTCCATATTTAACTGTTACTTTTCTTTTACACTTTAGACCACCAACGTCACTTCAACTAGGGGCCTCCAATACCATTATGCCGGCCTTGGTCCGAACGAGTGGTCACTTAGTCCATTTTACGAAAGGGCGGCATCTCAAGTCAGCGAGACTAATTTTGTGGAATACGCTGTGCGCAAATAACATCCCAACCAGTTTTTTGAATAGCCACAGTAGACACGCCACCAAATGTCGGTTCTTCCACGTGAAGGTTTTAAAATAAAATATGATTGACAGTTTGGTGCTGTGTGGGTAAAGGAATGAGAGTTTGAGGACGGGGTTAAATGAAGCGATTGCAGTAGCCTCAGTAGGATACTTGGGTGTGGTGTTGTGAAGGAATCTACGCAGACACGCTTTAAAAAGAACTTTCCCCCCCCCCCCTGCTTTTTGTTCTCTTGTAATGTTCAATGGTATCGTTATATCTAAAGACGCACTCAGACAACATGTGGATCGATTACAATCTATTAAAGCCGAATACTATACAGTACATCAATAAAGACAGATTAAACATATCTCAAGAAATCTACTCAGATTTTTCCATACAACCTTTTAAATATTTTTATTTATTCTTAATTTTTTTTTTAAATTCTTAAATTATCTGCGTTAATCGTAACAGTGGTTCTCAATCTTGCTGGAGGTACTGAACCCCCACAGGTTTCATTTGCGAATTCACCGAAACACTCCTTAATAAGAAAAATAAAATTTAATTTTTTAAAAAATTGAAACGTTTTTCTTGACTCCTGCGAACCTATGTGACTGACTCACCAAAACTCTGTGGTTCTATCAAACCCAGGCTAAAAACCACTGGATTGTTACCCCCCCCCCCCAATTATATGAGCCTATGTGCATACATCACAATACATATACATTTTTTAAACAAATAGTTTACTTAAAGACTCAAGCTCCCCGCGTGATCTAACTCAACACCCGTACGTTCACCTCACTGGGACCTAACGCGGCAATTAGTCCGGATAAAAATACTCGCCGTAAACCCAAGTAAACAACGAAGCTGTTTGTTCTGCCAGTTGTGCTAAAAGTCACCGATTTATTTCTTTACTTTCATTTCAAAGCAATTTCCCCCACTCGCAATTTTCTCCCACCAAGACTTACTGATGCGGATGAGAATGAAAGCGTACTATCACCCAAACTCCCAAGCGCACGTCGGTTGTCGCGCATTCATTCCCGTGCGTCCCATCGATCACCGCAGAGTTAAATCGGTGTTTAGAAGTAAGTGGATTTTTTTTTCTCCCTACTTCTCTCACACTATGAAGTTTAAACAAAGAATGGGGGGGGGGGGGAATGAGGACTAGTAGTTAGGTTTAAGTTGGGTTGAGGGGTAAGCCGCGTGTTTTTTTTTTATGTGTTAATATTAAACAATGCTTTTCTTTACATCTAAAATGTCACTATCTTTTTGTTTTAGAACAAAAAGGAATGTCTTGTGACGAACTATATATAAAATATAATAAACACCCAGTGGTGTGGTTCTGTATGTTTGTAACGTAACGCTGAGGAGCGATGTACGACAGTCTACAGCAGTTAGTTTAGTTGAAACGCTGAGGAGCGATGTACGACAGTCTACAGCAGTTAGTTTAGTTGAAAAATCGTGTGTTGATGAGCGCTGTAAAAATATTTAATATGATGACGTCATTGTTTGGTGTGCATCGGTACGCAAAATACAACCCCTATTATTATTATTAAATAAATACTTTGCGTACATTTCATAAAGTTTAATAATTCGTATTTATCAAAAAAGGACAAGTTAGTTGGTCTTTAAAAAAAAGGTTGGCGCCGTAGGCGCCCAAAAAATGGGGGCGCCGCAGGCGCCACGGCGCCTGGCACAATCTAGTATATATATATAAGTCTATTTAAAATTGGTGTTTCATTAGAGCTTGCCAGTCTCAATCACACAGAGATAGGGTGATAAAATTCGATTTCAACTTGTGTGATGGGATATTAAATTTCAAGAAAAATGCCATGTTGTTTTATCCCTTTTTTTAAAGTAATATTGAGAGAATCTAATATTCTTTAAAGTGTTTAAGGAACGTTTCTATATTTTTAACAAAGCCTAAAAAGAAAGAAAAGAAAAAAAAAGATCTTTATATGTAAGGTCAGTTGTGTTTTGATCTTATAAGATTTTCGACATGGGCCACATTTCTTCGGTGCTTTCAAATTTTCAAGTACATTAAAAAGAGGATGGCATAACAAATTATTCTAATTTTTGAAAGTGTGTGTGTGTGTAGTCTTTTCGATATCGTTTTTAAAAGTGTTTAACAAGCTTTTAAGTTTTGAATAACATTAAACCATCTACCAGAAACTTAAGCCAGTCATCAGACTTTGAATACGTCTGAAACTCTTAGTTTGAGAACCACTGGTCCGTACGGCTACATTGATAACGACGGCGACAAGAAGCCGTGCCCCCTTGACCCTGAACGCGCCATAAGCTCTCAGTTTTAGAACCACTGGTCCGTACGGCTACCTGAGAACGACTGCGACAAGACGCCATGTCTCCTTGACCATTGGTTAACGAGGTCTCACGTGGCCATGTTGATATTACTTCCAGGCCTGCGCAGAGAGATGGGATTTTTAAAATATGATTTAGTCTCAGACATGGTCCCCTGGTTCCCGGATGAGCTCCGGTTTATATACCGTTATCGGGTGTCTAATGGAACGATACTCGATTTTTTTGGCCCACGTCAGCAACGACATGCTTATATATCAGCATTCGGTGGGAAGAGTGGCGAGGGCGGGGGGGGGNGGGGGATTGAAGTGGGGTCGGCATGGGAGGGTGGAGTTGCATTGTTTCTATTTTTAGAATCACGGCCTTGAAACGGAGTCTGTACACGTGGGTGGGGTGGGATCGATTATTTGAGACCAGTTGCGCCGGCGATGCTCGGTGGGTCCATTTGATTACCGGAAAGACGATTACCGAGATCGGATTAAGAGACCGCAAAGCAAATTCTGGGCATTCTTTTGTTGGATACTTTATAAAATTTGAAGTAAACACAAACATAATCTGCAACTCACGGAGACGAGGTTTTGGTTTAGTTTTCAACGATTACAGCAATGCGACTCTAGCCGGGTAAATTATATTGTGAAAGTTTCGATTATAGTATTCGTTTCACCGTATTAAGCCTCGATTAGTAATTGTTTGTTTTAAATATGAAACGCTGAAGATGCATGTGAGTATTGGCGTAGGCTGATTATTAAAGGGAAATTCCCGATCCAGGAGGAACTTCGTTTTTAAATCCTTTATATAGTAACTTGTGGTGTCTGAGCCGGGCGGGCGACCGACCTACCGTGCGACCTTGCCAAAAAACCTTTGGATCGATTTTTAACCCACTTTCTCGTAAGCTAGCGAGCTGAAATTTTGCAGGCAGACTCATGCCAATGATAAAAATGATGTATCGAAATTTCAAATCGATCGAATGGACAGTAATTGAATTATTGAATATCATTTTATATCATGTTAATTTTTTTAGATCGAGTTTTGTGGTGCGTAAACTGTTCAACAACCTTTCATGTCGCGCAATAAGGTGCGCATTACAATGACAGTACTTTTAAAAATATATATTCACGATCGGTGCGCATTATATTAAACACGATTTACGAGACATGAGTAGAATTGTGTATTTTAGGATTTTTTGCCCTGCGTATTATAATGAACATCCTTATAGTTATGTCTCGTATATAAAGGATTTATAGTGAAAAGCTTGGTTGTTGTTTTTTACGGTTTTTAAAAAACTATTTACCATTTCTTGTATCTCTCCATAACAACATGCATATTTCAATATTACGACGGGGATGGTCGGCTAGCAGCTACGGTTATTTTCCATTTCGGTTTGGCACGCCCTGAGTTTGAGAACCCCTATGGTAGGGGGAGGGGGTCGTTAAAGTAAGTCATGTGCCTATACACCGGAGCATATCTCCCCCCCCCTCACCTCTGACCTTTCTGCCCAAAATGCTGCAAGTAGACTAACAAACGAACACACCGTGAAATGAACAATGCTGGCAAGGACTTGGTGCCCGGGGGGGGGGGGGNCCCCCCCCCCCCACACGCCTGGTTACCCCCGCCTCCTGGAACTAAGACCATTACGATAAGATATTACCCCCTCCCCCCACTGCGGCTAAGGGGGTTACTTCGCCCCAAGACCCGAACACCCCCAGGTCACCGTGACACGGGCGTACTGAAAAAAAAATGGTTCACTGGAAGGGTTCTCCGCCTGTGCAGAAGACATCAGATACTGTAAAAGAGATTTGCTACTTAGCGCTAACACGCTTCTTACGATTGAACACACACACATTACATACACATGGAGATACTCCTAATTAAGACACACATGTAGCAAACGTAAGAAGCGCACATTACAATTGCTGATTTCGGTGTTAAACAAGATTCTACATATCTTATTAGAAAAAATACAAAAATTTAAAAAAAATAAAGACAATATGGTAAAAAATAAAATTATACCGGTAGATACAGCTTTACCGCCCAACATTCTCTTTCTCTCTCTCTCTCTCCCAATATCTCTCTCTCTCTCTCTCTCTCTATGTTTCTCTGAGTGTCTCTCTCCCCACACAATTTCAGTTTCACACTCTTACACGCATACACTCTCTCGTCAACCCCCATCCTTTATCCCAGCGTATATCCAAATCATGAATGATTAACATGCCCACAAAAATCCCCGTAACCTGCTAACTCAATTAGTTGGTGGACGGTCCTACGTAAGTCTCTGACGACATACCATCACGACCCAACGTGGACGGAAACACCCGTATAGCTACAGCTCTTTGGGTCTACAGTTCTGAGATAAGCCGAGAGTCCACAGGAGTACAAAGCTGCTATTGGCTGTATCGCTTCGTGTCTAATGTGCTGTCAGTAGAAAACAGCAGCAGACAAAACCAACATAACAGCTATTGGCTGTATCTCCTCGTGTCTAATGTGCTGTCAGTAGAAAACAGCAGCAGAGAAAACCAACATAACAGCTATTGGCTGTATCTCCTCGTGTCTAACGTGCTGTCAGTAGAAAACAGCAGCAGAGAAAACCAACATAACAGCTCCCGAGCTCCAGAAAAATCAGCTGCAAGTGCAAAGAGCTACTTTAGCCTTCTTCATTAACTGGCTGTAGGGCTTCAAGTGTTACATTAAATATATCATAATATATGGCAAACAACAGCACGGAAATAACTTTAAATAATACATTTAATATAATATGGCAAACAACAGCACGTAAACAGCTTGAAATACTACATTTAATACATGGCAAACAACAGCACGGAAACAGCTTTAAATACTACATTTAAAACATGGGAAACAGCAGCACGTAAACAGCTTGAAACACTACATTTAATATTACATGGAAAACAACAGCACGGAAACAGCTTTATATGCTACATTTTTTACATGGCAAACAACAGCACGAAAACAGCTACAAAAGGCAGTCCATTATGTGCTACTACCGTCGGCACGCCTCTGATACATATACCACATAGCTTCCAGACTTCCAGCCAGAAGACAGTGCTACCATCCTACCAGACAGGAGAACAGTATTTTGATAACAGCGACCGACTGCCCCCCTCACCCCCCNGGGAGGCAACGTCATCATTTTGTGGATTGGGGGAGGGGGGGCTGGGATCGGAGGTTTTTTTTCTCTGAGCAAGGCCAAAAAAATAGCGTGTTAAAGATACTCATTTTGTAGTAACTGTGTTAAAATAATAGTTTTGTAGTAAATGTTAAAACACTAATTTTGTAGCAACAGTCTGAAATACACTAGTTGTGTAGTTACTGTGTTAAATATTATAGTTTTGTTAATTGTGTTAAATATATTAGTTTTCTGATAACGGTGTTAAATACACCAGTTTTCTGACAACTGTGTTAAATATACCATTTTTCCCGATAACTGTGTTAAATATACTATTTTTCCCCATAACTGTGTTAAATATACTATTTTTCCCTATAACTGTGTTAAATATACCATTTTCCCCTATAACTGTGTTAAATATACTATTTTTCCCTATAACTGTGTTAAATATACTATTTTTCCCTATAACTGTGTTAAATATACTATTTTCCCTATAACTGTGTTAAATATATCATTTTTCCCGATAACTGTGTTAAATATACTATTTTCCCCTATAACTGTGTTAAATATACTATTTTTCCCTATAACTGTATTAAATATACTAGTTTTCTGATAACTGTGTTAAATATAATATGCTATTTTTTTTTAATTCACTGTGTTATACACTCTAGTCATATAGTCACTCTGGTAAATATAGAAGTTGTTTTTAGTAGATTGTTTCAAATACATCATACATGATATGTTTTCTGTAAGGCTTTCCAATAAAAAAAGAAGAAACAAAAACACATAAACAACTAGCTTTTATTTATTGACTTATTGAAGAGTAGACGTTTGTGATATTGCTTTCATCAGTACCAATAAATGACAAGTATTTAAATTAAATGTTCATTAAATATTAAACCATGGGGAAAAATCGTAATTAAGTCCAGATTAAAAACAGGAATGTAGAGAAGAAAGATGGCCAAAAATAATATTATAAACAATTTGTTTAATAGTCGGTATATCACAAACAATACATTCATAGTCTATGAATATGTCTTATTTTATCTGTTACAGACGCTCCTTATACTTATGTTCAATAGGTTATTGCCTGCTCCACTTATCTATGATTAGTGACAGGTCCTGAATTCTTATTAGATTTTAAAATGTTGATAAAGTGTTGGCTTTCCTGGTTTCTTCAGGCAACCAAACCAAGCCCGAATTCAGGACGGGAAGAAAGAAAACTTGTATGTGTCTGTTGCAAACGGAATAAGAAAGACGTTTTTATCCTTATGTCTATCTGAGCGTTGTATTATGTTAACTTTTTGTTGTATTTCTAAAGTATAATCAATTGCTTTATGTATAATTACTGATTTACTCTTGGGGGCCGTCCATAAATGACGTCACGCGATTTTGGCCAATTTTTTACCACCTCCCCCCCCTACGTCACGCGTCGTCACAAAATCGTAGACCCCCCCTCCAAAAGTACGTCACAAAACTTTGATCCCCCCCCCCTAAAAAAATAAAACTGAATTTTCTATTTGAAAATAAGCATGTTTCAAACCACTTTTTTGTCATTTAAGTATTTATTTAGTGTAGGTCTACATTGTAATATTGTAACACGCGTGAAGCTATGTAAAAGACATCAAATAAATTGTAAGCCAGTGATTCTCAAACTTTTTCGTATCAGACGACCGGCAAGAATTTTTCCATTTCACCAGGTACCATTGCATTGTTATCCCGTTTTGACATGATTTTCTCTGTATTGATTTGATAGCAAAAAGAGCCCCTACATGGCTTATGCCCTATAAGATTACGTATGAATTCGGCTTGTTTTATATATTACATTTTTAAAAAAAATGTTTAGTTGCCAATGCATAGCAAGACAGCTAACGAACAATGCAGCGGTAATGTCAAAAACCATTTGATGTGATTAACCTTCGCGATTAAGCTCGCGAATGTGACTATTGATATTAGAAGGATCATTGTATTGATAGACTTGGAATATATGTATAGATACAAGACAATTCCTCAAATTGATTTCGATATTCTAATGACAGTTTTCCTGCTAAGTATATGCACATTGAAGGCATTTGATTGAAAATTATCACATTGATATCACATTTCATGTTTTCTAAAAAGTATTAGGTATGCGCTGGAAGAGGAAAATGGCCAATACCGTACGAACCCCACATTTGTGCAGGAAAGTAGGGTGTCATCTTATGCGTCGCAAAATACAGTAATTCTTGCAAGTTGAGGACTGAAAAAAATACATTTTTAAAATATCCAATATTACCACACTTTTTTACTCCGAATCTCACAAGTATTTTTTTGTTGTTTTTTTTTTCAATTATTTTATTGTTTTTGTTTTTTAGGATTTCACGTACGTCCCACAACAGTTGTAAATATAATGTCACCAATGGACAAGGCGTGTTTAAATTGTTGCATTATCTTGTGGAATTTATAAACTTATGAAAAATAATTGGCTACCGTTATTGGACTGTGAACAGCAATACATTATCTCATTTGGGGTAAAAGGGAACTCTTGGGGTAATGCTGAATCATTGTGGGCATAGAAAATTTGCTAGAATCCGCTGCCGGTACTTTTGGGTTAACAGTAATGTTAACATAAACTTTTATAATTTTAATATTGAGGTATCCTATTGGACCGCTCCTCTTTTTAAAAAAACTTTTTAATCGGCCTTCAAAAACGAAATGTGTTAACATCCTTAGATTATATTTTATTTCAATGCATACAAATTAGACATTGACTATAAATCATTACTGTTAACTTCTTTGTTTATAAAAAAAGTTATTTAATATTTTTAAAATGTATTTTTTAAAAATCACTCAATTGACTGACGGGCATCCCGTAAGAAAGAGGTCGGCGAACAGGGGTAAATAACCTCATCTGGGGTCAAAAGGGAATTTTTGGGGGTAATACAGACTCATTTGGGACATACAACATCCACTCCACTAGATATATTCAAATACGTCATGTGTATGTGTACGCTTGGAACATATGCCCACTATTGAACCGGGTCCTTCCAGAAAATGCATTTGTTAAAGTTGTCATCTATGTAGATTTCTTATTTACGTACTATACGAAGACACCTAAATGCACCCTACTTTCATTTATATTGACACGAGTGACAATAATCCTAATCTGTCTGTATCAAGTATCCTCTCTGTCATATTTAAAACTGATGCCTTAAAAACTGAGTACAGAAGAAAGTTGTTTTGTGCCCCTCTCGAATTGCGATGTCGAGAATTTGATGCATTCAATAAAGTTAATGAATACTTTTGACTAATTTTAAATGGACATATTTATCATTATATTTAGAATGGCCAGAGGCGTTTGACCAAAAACCAATCGAAAACTATATCAAACTTAAAACTTTTATTACTGTATCAAATAGACTCCCCTCCCCCACCCCCCAAATGGATATTCGGTGTCGTTTTGACTTAAAATATCTACATATAATCCTATTCAGATCTCTTTTAGACACTTGTCTGACTTGTCCTGTTTGTAAAACTCACCATACGCAGTTTCCGGGGGAGGGGGGAGGGGGGGAACGACAAAAGAAAGTTCGCTGACTCCTGCCACGAGTGGTACAAACGGGAAGCTGCGATTACATCACAAACGCTTTGATGACAACATCAAAGGACGCAGGGTAACAATTTCGTATGTTCTCTTGTGGGTTCTTAAACTTCAGAATTATAATTATATTTAATTTTCATGTCTTGATAACTTACGCCAACCGGCGCCTGATGGCCTATCGACCGGCACTTTGAGAAGCACTGAATAAAAAAAANCAAATATTTCAGTGGAAGTGTTATTTAAAGTTACCCTTTCGATGTGACGTCACATTTCTCCAACCCCCCTCCCTCCCCCACGTCACGCATCGTCACAAAAGTGAGACCCCCCTCCCCCCCTAGGTGCGTGACGTCATTTATGGACGGCCCCTTGGTTCTTCTATCCTCTAGTGTTTCAAGGTTTAATGATTTTAACAAATGGTGCTTTTCTTGTCAATTTTGAATACTCTCCAGCAATGAATCTGGCAGCTCTTTTTTTTGAATTTGTTCTAACTTATCAATATTTTCTTTGGTGGATGGGTCCCATACTGTAGATGCATTTTATATATACTTAAGTTATAGTCATGTCAAATACAACATTTAAAGCCTATATATCGAGTTAATCAGTGTGTCAAAAATCCGAAAAAATTGGACAATGTATCTAATCTCCTATTATTTTAGTATATTAGACGTATGTACATACAAATACATAGATACATTGTTCATAGTCAGTGTCTTATATGCCAATTGTGTAGTAAACGTCTCTAATGTATTCATATATAGCCATTGTGTTAAATATACTTTTTTTTTTTTTAATCCGTGTGTCCATTATACTATTTTTAATGGCAAAATATAATATATACTATAGTATTAACGCTAGTGTGTCAAGCAACTTACACATTTTTTACATTCCGTGTGTCAAGTATTCAAGCTCCATAGAAGTTGTGTCCAATTCACTAGTTTTATTGTCAGATTGTTTAGAGGATATACAAAAGAGAATCTCATCGCTTTCAATATTTTTTAAAAATTGTGGAATTCGACTCTTTGATGAAGTAGATTCTATAACTTTTTTTAAAAATATCGCCTATTTTATGATAAGACGGTCGCATTTTTTGTAATAAACCGTTGCGTTTTCCTACCTTCGATCCGAGGGAGAAAAAAAAATCAAGTTTAATAATTAAAATTGTAAAAAAAATATATAATTCTATATTTTAAAAACTATTTTTTCCCCCCTTAAGGCTATATTACAAACACACGCCAACATCACATGACAGTGGAGGCTTGGGGTGGGATGTGGAGCACGAGAGTGTGAGCTATTGTGGAATGTGATTTAACGTGGCTGATTCCTTCCTTAACGTACGCGTACTTTAAAGAATTACTGTCACCCAAGGATGGGACAGCACAATGCAACCCAGACCAGCGGTGATGACCCATCGTTTTGCGAGACGGAAGTATGCCGATATTTTCAAGAATAACACTGCACCTGGCTAACTACTGGCTAACTACTGGCCAACTAACTGGCCAACTACTGGACTATTCGTGACGCCACAGCTCGGAGTAGGAGCCGTCTTTTTTTTTCAGCACGATATCTAACTGAATACGGTAGGCCCTAAACATAATTGAAGACCTAAGTGCCGAAAGTACCTATGTCACATTTTTGTCTTATTCAATCTCATTAGTGAACTTTGACCTGGTTTAGGCCAAACTACAGTAGACATTTGCAAACAGCACAAAGAATCTACCGGTAGGTCGTTTTTAATTTTGTTTTTAACCGCCTTAATAATTAAAGTGCTATCATCAAAGAGAGAAAATGTAAATTTAAAATTGATTATCTGAAAATTCGTAATTTTCACTCAATACTTTTAGAACTAAGCTCTTCAATTTCAAATTAAGAATTATTATTATTTATTTTATTAATTTTTAAAAAAAAACTTGAAAGATTAGATTATTTACACAATTAAATTTAGTTAAAATCAAGTCTAATAATCGTTATTTGAAGAAAAATACAAAAGTATATTATATATAAAAAAAAAAAGATCTCTAGTTTCTGAATACCCATAGCGATAAGCATGCCACAAAGGCGGCCTGTTCATTGGGTTAAGTTCCCGGCTTGTTTGCGCTTCTATTTAAGCGATATTCAACCTCAGCGAGTTCAGCGAACAAAGCGATCCGCGGATATCGTCACAATGAGACACAACGAGGTTTTGAGATTAATTTTCATTGGCATTGGATTTACCGAGCAGATTTTTGAGTTGTTCATTGTTGATTTTTTTTTTTTTTTTTTGGTTCCATGTTATTTTGAATTGGGATTTTTGTAAGTTTATTACTCCTTAGTCTTGTGTTATTTGTTTTAATGAACTTTATTTAATTTTCCCCTGGTATTGATACATTAGTTTCATTTTTAATAGTAATAATAAATTGATAATTTACATGGCGCTGTATCCCAGTAAAGATCTGAGCTCACAGCACTTTACATCATGGGCTGTTACAGATTAAAAAACATTTTTGATAAATGTGGGAAAACTTTAATCGACTAATCGATTAATATCGATTAATTATAATTTCATCACGCATGTATTGATCCGTTAAGTTGCGGTTCATTATTTCGTGAAACTGTTTGATTCGCGGCAAATTTAATGGCTCCCAAATTTTATGACGTAACACAGCAAATTCGTTCTGCTATGCAAGAAATTAGGAAGGAAACCATATTTTTCTACGCATGCTCGTCTAAATAATTAATAACAAAAAGAGGGAGCGTTATGAAAAAAATACATATATGATTTAAAAAAATAATTTGGAGAAAAATAAGTAGAAATATTTTCTTAAATTTTAACAGTATTTTTCCTCGTTTGAATTAATTTTAATTCAATTTTTACACATTAACAGGTAAGACTTGGGTGTTGACGTTCGACTTGAGACAGTTATTAATGCGGCATATTGATAAACATATAGGAAATCATTGAACACTATAGGACATAATGCCGTCATACAAGGTAATGTAAATCTTAATCATAATGCAGTCATACAAGTTAATGTAAACCTTGATCATAATGCCGTCATACAAGGTAATGTAAACCTTGATCATAATGCCGTCATACAAGTTAATGTAAACCTTGATCATAATGCCGTCATACAAGGTAATGTAA